>CAJUYG010000709.1:114973-143573 GCA_910591675.1 Galerucella calmariensis | reverse complement strand
CCTTTCTCCTCCCATTTACAACGCCAATGGCATTTGAAGCTATTTTTCATTAAGCAGTTTTCAAGATTTTTGCAAACGTTGTAAGTGTCATTTGAAAACACCCTGTATATAATACTCTATTTATTTCAAACTTTGCATCTTCAGCTCTACTTCCTGGAATCTCTAAATACAACAGCATAAAATGCATGTGTGGATTGAAAATAATAATGGACTCAAAATGGACCCTTGAGGTCATAGACGACACCAAACGCCTGCTTCATCTTGGTTAAAGTGATTATTGAAATATTCCAAAACAACCCTGTTTCTCTAATTATTGTCATGTTATATCAAAACGATATATTCCTCACATTCATAAACAAACAAATTAATCCATTTCACCAATGGTTCGCTCGATTTATCTATTTCAGTTGTTTAGCGATTTTGTGAATGCTGTTAATGAACTTGATTATTATTAATAGGG
Source organism: Galerucella calmariensis (assembly GCA_910591675.1). Taxonomy (NCBI): domain Eukaryota; kingdom Metazoa; phylum Arthropoda; class Insecta; order Coleoptera; family Chrysomelidae; genus Galerucella; species Galerucella calmariensis. Next base: position 143,113 of record CAJUYG010000709.1, on the reverse strand, counting down.
AGTGTGTGTCGACGCAATCCGTGTAAGCTGACTGTAAATTATCAGCGAATTCATGCGCGAAACTAAAATAAGTTCCACTACACAGTGTTAGATCTTTATTTATGGTATATCGCTAATTTACTGATTATTTCACACTTCAATATCATTTTACACTACAAAACTTCAGGAGTTAGAAAATGTCATGAATTTCCAACGATATTAGAACATTAAGTAGTATCATTCCATGTCTCGCTCTCTCGAAAAGACAAAAAAGCTTTCTTTACAGTGATATGTACATCCCTTCCTAGTTTCTCTGTGAGTGAATTCAGAAAAGCATTAGGATACATTAATCTGATTTGGCCCTCCTTTCCGAATTGACCTCTCAGAAATTGAGAGCTCTTAGCACTGCTTGTTGAACCTCTGTGGACATAGTATATAAACATACTATGCTCTGGATAACGGACAAAACAAATCCTCTCATCAGTCCGGTATGAACAGGTATCAACTGTATCAAAAACGAAATTGTCAGTGTAACACCTCATCATCGGAAAATGCAGGCAATTATCAGACTTCGTTCTTCCAATTTAAAAATTCATTGCTCTATCCACTAAGCCACCCGTTCCCATAACTTCAGCTTCACTTCAAGTGTGTCTTGTCTGATTGTTGGTTGGACCAATATAGAATTCCAAAGTCTAGCTGCACATAAATAATCCACTCTCTATCTCTCCAGTATCATCCAAAAAAGTGGCTGTACTGTTATCCGAACAGTTAACCAATTGCACGTGATTTTTTTATGCTAAAATAATGTTAACTTTGATGCAACAAAACATGAAAACTTCGAGTGAAGTGAAATTCGAAAATTATCAATTTGCATCACATACATAGTGTCTAATGCATATGTGCATCATTCCCTCATTCAAAAACTTTGAAAAACTGATTTTATTATATAGGGTGATTCATCAACGAAATTCTTGTGGGAATCTCTTCCAGCCTCATTATTGCATAGGCGTAGGCCGTGTTATTTATTCTTTATTTCCGCAGGCTGTGTGTAGTCCAGTAAATTAAGGCGAGAATACCGTCAACATGGGCATCTGGTCAAGCAAGAAAATTTTTTTTTTAATTTTCAGGTGACAGGAATGAACAATATTTATCGAATCATTAGATGTCATTTCACCCACAACAATATTAATGATCTTAATTAAAAAAATGAAACCTCACCGTGTGCTCCAAAAAAAAAGCTCAAGAATTTTCAATATTTCCCTGTGGCATCCATTACAAAAAATTTAGAGACAAATTTCTTTTTAATGCATCAAATAAAATACTTGATACACATATCAAAGGAAAGTTCAGAATGTGACCTTTCATCGGGTATGATGCTTGACCGGGAAGAATTTTATTGTAAAGAGAAAAAACTGCTCGAAAAAACTGTCTTCCCTCAGGAAACTGGAAATTTCCCCAATTTTACTGAAAACCCAGGGGTCTGGGCCAAAAAATTATACCATCGGCAAGAGGATATTCTAACCTTTCTCCTAATATCAATTATAAGCGGGTTTGACAGTTAATCATCGAGAAATTCCCGATAAACCAGAGCGCTCGGGAAAACTCCAGAAATCCACAAAAATCGCCTCTTGGAAAACACATTATTCAAAAAAACACGGGCGAATTATTGGTAGCATTGTTTCGTAATAAATAAAGTACCCACCAAAGAACCATTGGCTGAAATAACTATTAATAAAAATAATATGAATAAATCCATGGAAGCATTAAAGAATCTAGCAAAGACGAATTTTGGCCTGGTTTTCCAATGACCCAGGAGCACAAATTGAGTGGATAAAAACACGCCTTAGTAGCCACTGATCCCTTCTTCCACCCGTACTTTGATTCATTAAAAAATATTGATTTTCACACGAGTTATTCAAAAATTGGTAATTTACTTGGGGACGTCAACCCATCAGAGCATGCTCTCTATAAGCCGGCCTGGAGCTCAATTTTGGGTCGGCGTTCGGGCCATTTATCTCGAAAACTATCTAATTTTTCGAAAAAATGCTAGGGATCATTTTTGTGGGTAAGGAACTGCTCTTTATTTTTCGTATGAACAAAAATTCTCCAGTGGTCAAATATCGGCAGATATCGCAGGAAAACGGATTTTCTGGAATTCCAGAGCCATTTTCCCAACCTTCCACAATGGTCAGGTACCTGACATTTTAGGAATTTAATGTGCCTACCATAACCTGCAAATTAAAAAAAAATTGCTCTTGCTGGACCAGTTACCCATGTTGACACCTTCGTTCACTGGACTATATGTCAAATAATGAGAATTGATTCAGATGTGACAGATACATACCCATACCCATATCCACCAGTCATAACCAAATGGCAATAATCGTCATTATTTGGAATCAATAATTTTTTCATTTCACCAACACAAATTTTGCAAATTATATTCTAATATTCTAATGTAGCTCTGGTATTCTCTCACATGTTTGTTGAAGTACTTTCTGTTTTATTAACGTCCAACGTCCAGCCTGAAGATAGCGAAGTTGATTCTTACGTTATGTACTATCCTAGCCAGAAACAAGTGGATTCGGATAACCCAAAGCGACTATTCTCATGGAGCTCACTACCGGATCTGGAAGAGATGAATAATCATGAAATAAGACAGTTTAGATGCAAAGTCAGTCAACTCATAGATGGAATTTTAATGCGCACTGTAGTTACACCAAACTGTTGGCAAAGTATTAACAGTTATCAGGGTAGATACTTGACAACCTGCTGATGTTCAGAATTGGCTCCGTAGTACCACCGAGCAGTCACAAAAGGATCAGGAAAATCCAGAATATGACTCATCATCATGGTTCGAACGGACCAACGATAAATTTAATTATACTTGGAATGATAATAATAATAATAATAATAATAATAATGATTTTATTGCTTCTGAAACAATGTTACAGCAAGGTACAATATGGAAGAAGAAACCTCCAACGACATACTTTCCAACTGCACAGTACTCCAGAATCCTAGAGCACAGCACCTGGGAGATTACTGGATAGAAGAGGAACATTTGCCTAAGTTGAAGCCTGCAGACATCCTAAAATTCCCCTGGGAAATAGGACTAAAGGAACTACTAGTTTCTGAGACTCTCCTCAGAAACTGAGTAGAAGTAAGGGGGCACAATAGACCTTTTAGGTCTCAGTGAATGTCACCCCAAAAATCACACATACATGCAAGGTACAATATAATTCTATATAAAAAAAGTATTTTTTAAATGGGAAAGGTTAAGCGAATCATAACAACTACACACAAAACATTATTCATTTAAGACAAATTGGCGTAATTTCAATATATTCCAAATGTATTCCGCAATTTTCCTAGCCTCAAAAATTGTGATTTTATTCAAGGCATGAAGCAGTGAGTTCACATTTCCAAGGCAAGGGATATTTCGTTTCATTGTTGTATAAATCGGACAATCAAACAGTAAGTGGAAAATAGTTTCCTTTTCATGAATATTACAAACAGTACAATCCAATTCAGGGTCAATAATGTATCCAATACCATTTAATGTAAATTTAATTTTAAAATGGTTAGACATACGCAATTCAGCAAGAATGCGGGTAACCTGGATGGGTAATTTTAAAGCCAGGTACGTGCTTGGTTCACAGGTGGTAGGAAAAGAAGAATATAAATACATGAAAGAATATAGAGACGCAGCACTGACATCTGATACATGTAAATATGTATAATATTTGGACAACAAATCTTTCCTCTGCGATATAAAAGAAGGATGATTCAAATTGTTCCATATATGGTCACAGTCAATATCAACAAAGAACTTTTTCAACTGAACTATCCAGTTATACTTCATATCTCTAGAGTTGACCAAACGCAATTGTTGTTTAAAACAGAGCTTAGGATAGCGATGATTATCCATTGTTAGTATTTTGTGTATCCAGTTGAGAGACATTTTAAAAATATTAAATGCAAACTTGACTCTTCCAGTCTCTTAACGGATTATAGCATCTGGAGTATTGATAGGAACTAAAAGAACTCTTTTCAGGAAATATAGCTGAACTCTTTCTAAAATATCCAAATACCTCATTCCCTAAATAGAAATACAATTAAACATGACACTGAGGGCGAGTGACTCTAACAATTTGATTCTAGGTTGCCAAGTATCAATTTTTGTTTTAACCATTATAGGTAAAAGAGAACCTATTGCCTGCTTATCTTTGTTGACAGTTGATTGGGCCATTTCAATGAATAGACCTGATAAAGTGAAGACTACACCTAAATATAAATATTTATCGGTTGTAGGAGTCAAATAAACAAATGAAGTATATAGTAATTCCAATTCAACATCAAGTCGGTCGAGAAACTGAACCATATTTAATAATGAACTCAATTTCGCATGAATTTCGTCATATTAGATAAACTATATAATTTGCTGTCAATTTGAGAAATTTTAAATAACAGTTAACGACTCCTACCCATTTCCAGCTTCACATTTAATTTTATAAATTGAAATCGGTTTCGATATTATGTTAATGATAATTTCAGTAAATGAAAAAAAAAAACCAACCGTATTTCCACATTGTTTATCTTTCACTGCCAACCAAACATATTAAAATAATTGAAATAATATTTAGCTTATTTCGATCTGTATGAGGTTCCATAGTCTGTACACATTGAAAAATTAATGTTTGTATTCACTGCTCGTTGAATTTATCTCTTTATAATGTATTCACAAATGGATTTTTGGATACATAATACGTCCATATATACAATACCAATATTGAAAACGGTGTTCCATATTTTATTCTGTGAAATACCATTTCAATCATAATATCTGTTTGCAACGCATCTATGCAACTTTGATGCAGACATGCTTCAAAGCAACTGTTTTATATTGTGAACATGTTCAAGCAAGATGCGTTGCCACGACTTTCAGTAGATAAGGCAATTTATATTGTTCTTATGAATGAACTGCACAAAATTTGCTTGCATTATATTGAAGTGAGGCGACAAATGCGGGTACTTATTAAAAGTAATTCAATTCCAACTACAATTGAAACATTGCTATATTCAACACTAAAATATGAAACCTTGAAACGTGCGAAAATTGAAAATTGGAGACAACGATATTTATGATGGACCCTAAGATCCATTGTACTTTGTTCTCTAGCTGCTTTACACTTTCCACCTTTCTCTCACTGAATGTTTCAAGAAGTTTAGAGAAAAGTTTGATCACTATCAGTTTGCAGTGATTACTGAGTCTTCTTCTCCGGCATTCATGATATTCGTTATAATTTTTGTGTTGTGTATATTCTCTTTATTTTTGTTCATTAAATTTGGTTTCACCTTATATACCTATTATTGTTTCACCATCTGGGTAATTCTTTTCTCCTGTTCTGGTTTCTCCATAAATTTGTTTTACTGCATCAGGAGTTATATATTTGAATTCACCTCACCAATTTTCCATTAATGCATTTTGTTTCGGATCATGCCATGATTTCATTTCCGCTTGAGTAGTTTTTTGAACTTTTTTGTTTATTCTTTCTCTCTTATTCTATATAATTTTGGTTCATTTTTCCAATTTCTGTGATTCCTTTCCTTCACTCAGTTGACATCTCTGCACCTATCATTCATTATTCAGTACTCATTATTCTCTTAGGTATTTGCTGACTCTCATTGTGAGAATGCCATACAATAAGATATTTCATTCTACATTTTATCAAGGAGATGATCCACTGTGAATTTGACATCAAATTTTTGGAAAAATACCTGAATACGGAATTCTTGGAAAATATTGCGAGTTCACAATACAACTTTCAATTGAAAAGTCCTGTAATCAAAAAACCATCAATCCTGATCATTAGTATTCAGACGCGAGTATATACCCAAAGGCTGGAAAAAGCAATCTTCAAAAACTGCATGTATCAGATATCTAATGGATGCAAAAAATTTTATTTACTCATGTGAGACCTCAAGTTTAATGAAAATTGATTATGAAGGAACACAAATAGTAGATTGAAGATTGGGAGTTCCATGAGTAGTGCTTGAAAAAAGAAGTATTATATGTTCAATCGGATTCAGCGAACCTAATTTTGAAAAAAACCGATACTGGAGACGAAAAATTCAAGACATCCGAATTCGGAGAAGTATGCAGGTGATATTTAAGTTAACTATACTGTATTCGAAAATCAAGAGAGAGTAAATTCCCAGAATAAAAACTAATTCGGTATGCAAAACTATAGTACAGTACGTGCGGTTAAACTTCAATATTTGTAATGCATTCTAAATTGTTTTTGTTAATTTCAATACAAAATTTATTAAATTTCTTGGACTATCACATTATTTTATGATCTTTCATTGTTACTACAGTAGGCCTAAGAGGATTAACGTGCGTCATAGGCGTAACCAGATTAGAAAGGGATAATTGTTATTTAACGACCTCCGAATGGCAACAGCTTCTAATGACAGATATTTTGACTTGAATAGTGCTTAAGTTTCTAGAAAAGCAGTTATTTGATTTTCGATAAACGTGACAAATAGTAGTGACTAAAAATGGAAGCAGTTTGTGAGTATACGCCAGTGAAAAAATTAAAACTAGACCATTTATCGCTCAATGAAAAGAGTGCTGTAGATTAATTATTTGTCATATAGGCAGTACGAACGGTTTTCTTGAGAATGGTTTACTCTTATTTGAATAAAAAAAAACCGTTGATTATCACGAAGAAATGAATGGAGACGTGTTTGGGGAAAATATTTTGAACAGATGATTCAATTCATACCAAAAGGATCGGTTATTGTAATGGACAATGCAAGTTACCACTCCAGATTACTTGAACCTTTACCAACCACTAAATGGAAAAAGGATGAAATTGCAAAATGGTTATCTTCTAAAAATTTAGCCTTTGGCAATACAATGCTGAGGGCAGAATTGTTAAATATTGCTAAAAAACATAAGCAAAATTATAAAAAATATAATATTGAGGAGATAGCCAAAAAACGAGAAATTGAAATCCTTCGTTTACCACCCTACCATTGTGAGCTGAATCCGATAGAATTGATATGGGCTCAAGTTAAAGGTTATGTTGCCAGAAATAACACTACTTTTAAATTATCAGATGTTAAAAATCTCTTCAATAAGGCAATATCTGAAGTAACAAGTGGAAATTGGCAAAAATGTATTAAACACGTTACAGAAAAAAAAAAATGTGGGAGCTAGATAACATAATTGATATTACTATAGAGCCCATTGTTATTTCTCTAGAATCATATGGTGAATCTTCTGACACAGAGTGCGAGGAACCATAACTTTAAAATTATTAATTTATGTACTTTAATTTTATTTTCAGATTTTTATTTTTTAAGATTTAATATTGTCGTATTTTTTGCATGTTGCTCGTCAAATTTTATCCTTGCGGTTGGTTTTTTTTTCTCATATACCTACTCAATTGTTTTTTTAGCTCCTCATATTAATTTATAAATAATTGTAATTATCTGTATATGGTGAAATTTAGTCACCAATGTTAAAAAAAGAAACTTCCATCAGGAATTAATCAGCTCCGTTATCAGGATAGTAGTAGAAGCCTGAAGATATCCCAAAATTTCCCAGAGAAAAAGAACTTGAGCTACTTGTCTCCAAGACTCTCCAAAAGAACTAAGTAGTATCAAGTGGGCACAATGGATCTTTTATGTCACTCCAATATACATATACATATCAGAATAGTAACCAGGTTTTCCTATGATTTATTGTTGGAATTGTTTCACTTCAATACACATTTCATCACACAATACCAAGAAAGTCATACATATTTTGAAACAAAAATAATTATAGCTCACAAAAAGTAAGAGCTAACGCATTCTGTAGCGCGCTCTTCACTACATTCTATTTTTAGGAATATCTTTATGGGAAAATATTTCCATTTTCACAATTATTTTTTATTTAAAATGTTGCTACGAATAAATCTTGGAAATTTGACGTCGAACGTTGGAAGAATGGAATATTGTTGTTTAATCATACTTCATTTAAATAATTATCAGATTTATAATTGGTTGATGTGTGAGATAAGCTTAATATAGCTAGATCAAACCTCACATTGTTATATATAAAAATCTGCTGTCTTCTATATTATGCGTTTTATGGGAACACGTTTAATTGAATTATCAGCCACTACCACCATTATATCCGTCATTTTTAATGCGAGTAATTATTCATCACTTGGTATGACTTACACAAGTCCATCAGGACCACAATGACCTTATTACTGAATAACAGCTCGTCATTGATAAATGACAGCACTTACTAGCCATAAAGACTGTCAATCAATTAACGACATTCACGAATTTCATGATTGAAATTAACGTACACGGCATTATTGTGATTTTGTGGGCCACTACTATGAAATAAATATGTGGATAAAAGTGACGTGAATATAAGATAAGCAGCATTTGATGGAACATTTTTATCTGGCTTAGACATTTTGTAATTATAAATAGCAATAATGTTATGATGATTATCTTTTTCCATTACAGTAAGCAATAACCCAAGAGATTATATTTCTCTCATTTCTCACTTAAGATTCATCATTTGAATTAGGTAAAGCTACTCTTGAATATCGTTACACGAGGAAAGTATCTGGAAATGGAATTAACGCAACTTATTCAGTGTAGAACACTCAAGGAATAAATTCGATAACGAGTAAATGAGGGCATGTTGGAAAAAAATCCTCTATATAATATACATTGTTTGTATTCTTCAGAATATTCTAGCCATAATAATTCATGTAGGTACAATGTCCCATTCCTATCTGGGAAATATTAATTGTTTTCAGATTTGAAACAAAAATCATTTTTTATTTCACAAATTCGCTACATCACACTAAAAGTAATACTGATTATTTCTTAATCATGTTGAATGAAACAAAAAAGAATTAATGTCAATGTGGGAAATGATCGCCGCAAACGTTTCTCAAAAATGACAATACACTTGGAGCAGTTCTAAATATTTATCTTTGGTAATTTGGTTTGGTTCCTTCTAGCTATTGCTTTCAAGCTTTGAATTTCTGGTTATGAATGGGATTTAGTGAAATGTACCTTTCAGAAACGGTTGTTTTAAAAATACTTCTGCATCTGCGCAGTATGAAAAGTAACAGTTATTTTTAGTAAACCATAAATCATATTTTTGAGTGAAATTATAAATTTTACCAAGCGCAACTATTTTTAACATTGAATTCAAAGCCATTCTTGACCTTTTGTTGTACTAGTGAAAGCTCTATAATGTTATTGCACTCCAGCATTGTTGAAGGTACTACCTGTATTTATCTTTGAACTTTTTGGATTCCCATTTTTCAAAACCAAACCATCAGTGAGGAAAATATTGAATGAATAAATAATGATAGATTCAGAACTAATGAAAAGTTAGCTACCTATCTTCATCTAATACCATCAAATGGAAATATTTATAGATGAAATATTTCTTGACCTACTAAAATTTTTATATATTTTTTTAATCGCTTCGGTCACTTTATTTACTGTAGACATTCTTCGGTGTCTACCTGATCCCGTGCTACTCAAATATTTACCAGTTGAACTGGTTGTAATCTGAGCACACAAACACTTGTAGAACTTGTAACCGGCATATTTATTACTGTTGACAGACCGCTATTCAAAATATTATTTATGAATACTTGCTATATACTTATAGAATTTACATATCGGTGAATGTATGTAAATGGAAAAGGAAGGTTCTAATTTCATATTCCATATCAACAAGCTATTGATTTATAAATAGACCAGGAAATATAAAAACTACCCTCTATATAAATAGGATACCAATGGCTTAAAAATAGTAATTTATTCAACAAGTGTGAGGGGTGGGGGGCACTTGAAAACAATATGTATATTTACATGATATTGACAATTTAATTCATGTATAAAAAATCGCATATGCCACAGTGCAATTGTCACTTTGACAGCGACAAAAGTTAGCTTTAACTTTTACAGCGACAAATACACTAGTGTTTTTTCACTTATTCATTTGTTCATCAATATCACTGTTCGTAGTATGAATTTCAATAACTGTGTTTTTAATAATTGTACATTAAAATAAAAATTTCTCATTCATTAAATTGTCCTGCCGAATTACACTCGAGGTTTGTATTGATATTGGGTAAATTTGTGTTGTTCAAATTCTAAACTGTTTCCTCTAGCAATTTGACTCGAATAACTGTCAACCTAAAAACACTCCACCTTCGGTGTCGTGTTTTCAATAGTTGACAGTTATTCTCGTCAAATTGCAAGGAAACAGTTTCTCATTAAACAACCCAAATTTACCCGATAAAATACAAACCACTTGTGCAATTATAAGTGACAATAAAACAAATCCAAATATTTGAAATTACTATTTACAACACACTGTACGTGATGCCTGAATTCTATTCAACTGTTAAGATTCACATGATCCAAGTATGTTGAAAAAACCGACCCAGTAGTTTCTGGTAGCCAAACTAAAGCGATCCTCCTGCTGAATCTCCAAGCTGTTCTCAATCCCGGCTGAACTTATTGAAGTTAAGTTTGATATTTGTTCGAGTCCTCTCATTTTGTTACTTGGTGACTCTGGGTAATCAGTCGGGAAGATATCCCTGCACCATGGTTAGGGTTGTTATCGTCACATTTTATGCTGTAACTGACTCCTTTTGAAGCTTTCAATGGGACTGGTCTCGGAATCTTCCTTCCCTCTTCGGTGCTCTCGAGAATCCTTTAGTCTCCATAGCAATTAGCACATGGTACTGGTTAGTTTGTTGACCCTGTGCATTTGCTGGCTAACTCTGATTTCTGATATTTCATATTGACTCGGCACCTCGTTTTTCCCTTGAAAGCTATGTTAATTCTGTTCTTCTCATACCCTTCAATTGGATTTGTTCGATATCTCATGTTCTGATTTTGGAGTAGAAACTCCTTTAGTAGACACCATTGTTTTCCTGTTTATTAAATAAAAATATGGTTACGAAGGGGATGGAACAAACTGTTTGGTACAAAAATTGATTAAAATTGGTCATTTGGCTTAAGCATGAAGTATAAAACTGTATATTTAAGATAAAATTGCCACATTTTGTAGCTGTTTATGTTCATAATCTGATAGAGTATTATTTTTGCTTCCATTTCTCTACTCCACATTTCGTTCACATCGATCTCTCATAATCCTTGACTAAGGAACTTATATCCGGCATTTGATTGATTGCTACAACACTACACATTACTAAATTCGTCAATCAAAAGCCAGTCGTCATTCAGGTAGAAAATTCTGATTTGTAGTTATTTTTGGAGTAACAAAATAAAACCAAATTATTACTGGAAACTGTGATTCCTTCAAATTGCTGAAGTAACCTGATTTGTCATAACTGAGAGCAATTATGAGGAGTGCCACAAATGCGTTTTTCGATTATGCTGCACACAACATTTCGTCCACGGTTAAATTCAAATTTGTTTTTATCCCACATTGTTTTGTTTTAAATACAAGAAATATCAAAAATTTTCAGGATAGCTTGGACTAAAATATTAACAGTTTGAGATAACTCCAATTTTATTACAATTTCGATCACATTATTGCTTGTAGTAAATCATAGTTTGGAAAAAAAATGTATTTTCAACTGTCGGAAAAACGCTTTCTAATGTAACCGAGACTTTGACTTGCGAAGGGCTGTTTGAGGCGGCGGGCGCACTAATCAATAGAAGAGTTCAGTTTGAGGTCAATGTGGCCAACAAAAAGTGGTTTTCATGACAAGAATGACAGTTAAGGTCTGTCATTCAAATCATAGGGTAATGCTGGTTAGACTTCAACCTGATTCAAATTGATCGACATAACTCGTTAAGTGTGGCCATTGGCTAACTAATTATCCGAGCATTCTTAGACCCGCCCCTGGAGTTGTATTCCCATTAAACTAAATTGGAGCTTTTCAAACAATGCTCCTGAATATCGTTAGATTTAACGGTGTTGTTTCCTGGTCTATATTTGAATGAAAGATATTAGGTCTGTTCGTAGAGCAGTCACCAACGGTTGGAAACTGGACGACTCATGTGCAGTGAATAAAAATCGTCGTCAAAAAGACTCTGCGCATGAGTCGTCCAGTTTCCAACCGTTTGTGACTACTCTACGAACAGACCTATAGACATAATAGAGTTACTGTTTTGAATATCTCACGTGTGGGATTTTTTTGGGATGTGAACATCACTTCATCCATTCATTTCTGAATCGATCAAATTTTGGTTGATCAGGCACAATCGAATATGGTTTGTTGATATGTGCAGTTCAAAATTTCATCCAAGATACACCATAGAGGTGATACACATAAAGGCTAAGCTAAAATGCTAGCTCTTGTTAACCTATAATTGAAAATTCGCTTGTTATCTGTTAGGTTACGCCTTGGATAAGGCCTTAATAAATTGTCGTGCAGAGCAAAAGCTTCGTCACCCACCAGGACATAGGGGTAAACACGATCACCCAAATTTGGAAGAACCTCCTTTTTCGCTTCGATTTCTTAATTTGAGCATAAATTATAGCAACCGTTGCTACCAAATCCATGTTGATTATTGAACTGACGACTCGGTATGACAAGGTGTATGCTTGTATGTGTGAACGATATAGCGGTTGTGACCGCGCGGCTGCAACCGCAGCCGCAACCGCAAATGTGTCGCCGGCCTTATACACATATTTCTCATCAATTTTTGAAACGTTTATCATTGCAGTCAACATTATAGCTATTTTCATGATTTAAAAAACTGACCCGACCTGATATAGGATTATAACATGCGGTGTTATTATTATACTTTCTTTAATGTTTATAGTGTATTAATAAGTGTTATATATGCTCTGTAAGGAGCGTGTGGTTACAATGGAGGAATCTGGTTCTAGGAGTAGGTACCACCAAAAACATGTCAATGACTCAGGTAGATATGGTCAATTCTTAATTTGCAAATTAAAATCTGCTCGCCAGTGGCAGATTTACCACTAGGCAGACTAGGCAACCGCGTAGTGCCGCAGGTCCTAGGGGGCCGCAAGGCAAGACCATTTCTTTTAGATCGTATTTTGAGGAACAGCTTTAATTCAAAACATTTATTAATTTAGTCAATAGTTAAGGTTTTACAGTGCAATTAGTGCAAATCATTAATACATACGTATAATATATATACAGGGTGAATCACGACCAACGGGATGGAGGTTTATAGCGAAACGGTAAAAGTTTTGAAATGTTTTTCACTTTAGTAGTTTGTACATTCATATAGGCTACATTTTAAAATTATTTTGTAATATACAAGATGTTCCAATAAAGAGTGACGTATCAAAGTTATATTTTTTCTCTTCTCGAACACCTACCACTCAGCATCCGAAAGAAAATGTGGCTACAATTGGACGGAGCTCCTGCCCACTTTTCACGTGCAGTTAGAAACTACATCAATAGAAAATTCAGAAATAAATGGATAGGTAGAGGCGGTCCTTATAATTGGCCAGCTAGGTCACCAGAATTGACCAAGATGGATTTTTTCGAATGGGGTTATATTAAATATATTGTGTATTCTACACCCTATACTACTCCAGACGATATGAAATTGAGAAATTCGCGACTATAACACCCGATATATTAAAAATTAATAATGTAGGTCAATCGTTGGAAGCTAGAATCACGTGTTGCATTACACAAGATGGCAAGCATTTTGTACATCTATTATAGTAATTTTTCATTTTTTGCTTGGAATAATTTGTTGTTCGTTTTGTAGTATTTATGTATTTGTTTTATTAAAAATGTGTTCTTGTTTTATTATGTAGGTACTCAAATACTTATCGGTAAAAAATGAGCTAGTGTACCTCAGCAACTACAAGTGTGCATATTCATTGGTAGCTTCACTTTTTTTACAGATCATCAGTTTCAAATTTAAAGACAATTGCATATGTATTTTTTTATTTCCGAGATGCTAATTTGGTCCAACATTTTTGCATCGAAGTTAAAAAACATATTTTCACCAAAACTTGTATTCATAAATGAACTAACTCAATTATAATATCACCCAATGATTTTTTCAGTGCCAAATACTACCATTTGAACCTTGGGTATTTGCTTGGTATTCAATTCACAAATAAATTACTGCCGATTTGTAATAAATCGCTGTGTGTGATTTTTTTTTTATTGATTATTTCATGATGCTTTATTACTCAGATCAGTGCTTTGCCTTGGCTTATTTTTGCCTCAACGAAGTCGTTAAATACTCATTTCCCGCTCTTATCAAATCAAACTTCATTTGCAATAATCCAATAACCTACTTTTTGTGAACTGAGTTACCTTTAGATTGTACCCCACACGTCTCGTAAATGTCAATAAAGTTATTTGCAATTGCTAAGTAATTAGCTGGTATCCTGCAAAACAGCCTCTAGACTGTCACTTCTAATCAAGTTCGGAAGCAAATTGCATTTTCCTATTACAAAAGTTCGATGACGACGGGAGGCAAAGTCGGAATGGGGGCAATTCTCCAATTGAAGCTAGAGCAGTCCTTTGTAACACTTTCATTTCCTGTATACAAAGACGGAAACTTAAATAGTTTATTCTTTAGCTTCGAAGACAAGAACAGTGAAGTACTTTTTTGTTTGTTAATGGAATTAACGGTTTGGAGGTGGAACAATCATTCCATTTTGTATATAAATGAAAACAGGAAATACTAAAAAATGAAACTGAAATCATTAATAGATGGGAAGAACATTTTCAAGAATTATTAGGACAACAAGCACAAGAAAGTGAGGAGAGCCTAGAACAACCCGAAAATACCAGCAATATTGACCATTACCGAACTAAAGACGGTAATAAAAGTACTAAAAAATGGAAAGGCACCAGGACATGATAAGATCACGGCTGAAATGATAAAAAACTTGGGAGAAGTAGGTACTCAAATAACACTTGACATTTTAAATAAAGCTTGGCATAACGAAAAAATACCGGGAGAATGGGGGACAGCATTAATAACACCTATACACAAGAAAGGAGACAAAAAGAACTGCAGTAATTACAGAGGAATAACATTGCTGAACACTATAGTGAAGATTTATGAACAAATAATAAATAACAGGTTAAAACCAATACTAGAAACACAATTGTCGGAACCACAGAGTGGATTTAGACCTGGGAGAAGCACTCAAGATTATATTTTCACAATCAAACAAATAATTGAAAGAAGACAACCACAAAATAAAAATATATATCTAGCTTCCGTATATCTGGAAAAAGCATTCGACACAATCCCTGGAACAAAAGTATGGAGAGGCCTGATGCATAGATAGCAAAATAATAAGAGTTATCCAAGATATATATAAAACAAATACTAACTATGTAATAAAAAATAATAAAAAATCAGATGGATTCAAAACAGAGACGGGATTAAGACAAGGTGGAGGACTAAGTCCAACCCTATTAAATGTACACATGGATACTATAATAAAGAAATGAGGAAGAAAAACCAAAGCCATGTTTGTGGGCTATAAAAATTTAGAAAGAGTGGTAATATATGAAGGAGTCTTTGCTGATGATGTGGTATTAGTGGCAGAAAATGAGAAACAACTACAAGAAAACTTAAATATATGGAAACAAGCACTGGAAGAAGAAGGAATGAGAATGAATATAAATAAAACCAAAATATTGATAATAGGTGATTAAAATTGAAATTAAATGTAAACCCGACACCTAACGGTAGAAGGGTGTATGATTATATATATAAATGAAAACATACAGCTTGATTATAATAATAGACTTGAAGTTTTCGGAAAAAATTTGGATACCCTAAGCATACAAAGTTCGATTTTTTCAATCAAAGACTTCCTTCGTTTCAATTAGAAGTTCCAAAATATGATTACCTTGGTTATGTCTTGTATGTGTAAAGTGTTATTGATAAATATAGAATTTAAACTTGCACTGAATTTCCGATCCAATTTTTTTCGTTTGGGAATGCTTACTGAGTATAAAATCAAAGGAAATGCTGCCAGATTCCGGTGAAGCTTCAGGCGACTTCTTGAAAAACAGTTTTTAGCCGATATCTCGGGAACTTTGCACTTCAGGCGGAAGTCATTAAGGCCATTATTCAAGAGAATGAAATTTCGCACCTTTTGACCGCCGTTATATATTTTTTCAATGATCCGTTCACGATTTAAGGCACATTCAATTAACTGGTTTTCCTATCTTCACAAACTTTACCTAGACAACAGTATTATACTCGAAAAGTTTTGATTATAAAAACTGTTCCAATTTTCTCAATAAATAGCTTCATACGAAACCAACATACTGGAAACAATTAGTGTACATGAAAGTATGAGAAATATCTGAAGTATTTCTACTCAAGCTCAAACTATACCATTTTTAAAATTAATTCCATGCTGCTAGGTATAATGTGACATTGTAATATATTTCATTTCAACGTGTGCTTTTTTTAACTCTAACTTCAGTAGAACTTCCCCACAGAACATTTTCATTTCATTTCCGTCATATGTTACGTTCTCTGGGATTACTTCGGCTATCTTTTGCCATTTTTTTATAAGCAGCGCTTTGATGTCTACTTTTGTGAAAATTCTTTCAACATAACTTAAAAAAGTTAATGCTTTCTCTAGGGTACAATTTTTTCATACATATACAGTATGTAACTGAATCATATCTCCACTCTAAATATTCACAGGATAGTCCAGTAACTGAAGACCTGAAAATAGGCAAACCTATCAATATATTTGTCCAATAATTCAATAATTTCTTTTGGCTTGATTTGTAGGGCTTAACAGATACTTCAAAGGGAGAAAAAGTTCTCCAAGATTGCCCCTTAGCTAAGGGCCCAAAATGGCCCATAAAGTTCCAAAAAAACGGTTCTCCGCCAATATCTCCCGAAATACGCAAGTTAGACAATCATTGTTTGGATAAAAAATGAAGGTCGTTAAATTATCTACAAAAATGTTCCCTATCATTTTTTTCGCAACACGAATATTTTTCGCGAAAATGGCCTTTGAAATTACCAAAATTCCTTCACCGAATATTTTTGGTGGTTTCTTACTAAATTTCTGCTCGAGGACCTCGGAAATACATAGATTTTCACCTGTTAGACTTTGGAGACCAATTGTAGATGGCGCCAGCGAAATACCTGCACTCGCTAAATTGTGATGTATACACATGAAAATGCGGACACCAATCGTTTTTTCGGCAATTATTGGCGTATTTCACACGATTTTTGTGTGTCACAGCAACACTTCGTGTCTTTCCATTCTATTAGTCAATGTTCAGTGTAATTTCACAAGGATATGAGTCGCAAATTTACTAGAAAATTGCGAAATCTTATTGCTTCATGTGGCAGTCTTGAGGGACGGCGTTTTGGCTACTAGTAAGTCAATATCTATAGAAGCTGATAATAATAATTTTTTGATAAATGTTTTTTGCATTTTTTTCATTATTTGCAAATTTTTCGCAAACTTCAGAAGGAACAGTATAGGAGCAGGATTTCAGAAAAAAACAAGGAATTTTTAAACAAATACCATTTATTCTTATGAAAATTAGGTTGAAAATACAAAATACATGGAAAAATTCAGAGTAGGGTAAAGGCACCAGTGAATGCCAGGAACCAGTGAATGCCAGTTTTTGCAAAAATCCGCGACAAGGCGAGAGCTATAATTTTTCAACCCGAGTAACATGCTTGTTTATGCTGGAAAACGCTCTTTCTTTGCTCACAAAAATCAAGTTTTCCAAGCCTCGACTGACATTGACCATATTATCGACAACATCCTCGTTACAAACGAAGCATTTTGGAATGAAGTCCAAGATTACAATAAAAAATAAATAATAATAATAAATTCGAATAGTTACTTGAAAATCCAGCAAACCTTCTTCTTTATCTTACCTCTTGATGCAACACTAGCAAGTCAAAATTCTCACTTATTCACTTTAAAAAATTCTTCTTTTTAATTGATAATCGTAGAATATTTATATAATAATTTATAAAATATTCATATAATATTTATAAAATTCGTGCAAACGGTCACGACTGCTCCAAAAAACAACAAAGATTTAATGTCAACAAGAGCAAACCACTGGAGTGGGCGCGTGGGTACACGTGGTAAGGTCAGGTACGATTATATGGATGGAAAGGTCAGAATATAAGCTTTAATTCAGTGTAGGTATTGATTCTCAAAAAATTAGCAGCGGAGAACAAAAAGCATTTAAAAAAAGGCCGGTTTTCACCCGTGTTACCAATTTTCCCGGGCCCTGGAAAATGAGTGCATTGTATTCCGAATGAAAATATTGGTTCAAAGAGTAGACACAGTAAGCTTTCAAATGGTGTGCATTTAATAACAAAATAATTGAACATCAGTTCTTTATTTTCGCTTGTTCTCAAGATTTGTGATAACTCCGAAAACGACTGAAAAATGCAAATAAATAAATAACCTTTTTATTGAAACGCCACAAAGATATTTAAAAAAAAATTTCTAGGAACATTCAGGACCTCCCCAGACCCCATTTGAAAAAAACAAGGGATAATAAACCATTTAAAACAAATGAAATGTCAATGATTTAAGGGAAGAGGCCAAAATATTGGGGAAAAATAACATTGGCCACTTTTTGCAATGTCCTCGACGGGCGAGAACACATATTGATACCTACGGATATTCCGATTACAATGAACTTTAAATCATCAAAAAATATTGATTTTTGACCAAGTTCTGGAAGAATTTGTCCGCCGGTTTACAACTTAATTTTATAGACAGTATCATTTCTAGAGGTAGTGCAGCCGCGTAAGCGAGGGGACGTTTGGATGCGATTATCTCGAAAACTATTGAATTCTGGAAAAAAATGATGGGAACCATTTTTGTAGATAATTTAACGACCTTCACTTTTTACCTGAACAAAAATTTTCCAAATTTTATATTTCGGGAGATAATGGCGGGAAACCGGTTTTTAGGGGGCGTTAGGGGCCATTTTGGGCTCTTATCCAAGGGGCAATCTTGGAGAACTTTTTCTCCCTTTGAAGTACATGTCAACCGAAAAAAAATGATTGGACAAATATATTGATAGGTTTGTCCATTCAGTTACTGGACTAGGATGCCAATGCGAATATCTCTGGAAGTGAAAAAATTGGAAAAAATTTGGTATAATGCTATACAGGTAGGGCAACTTGAAATACCATATTTTGATTGTGATGTGATTGACTCATGAAGCCCCACGAACGAACTGAACTGTATTTTTGTGGGAGGTTAGGTAAGGTTATTGATGGGGTAGAATCACGAAAATTCAATACATTTTCAATAAGATGGAGCGCCACCCCACTATGTTCTTCGTGCGGGACCATTTTTATATGGTACGTTTCCAGATCAAGGGATTGGGACTAGAGGTCCAATAGAATGATCGGCAAGATGACCAGATCCAGCTTACCTCCAAAATTTTTTCTCTGCGGACACTATGGAATTTGAAACACAGCCAACTTCACTGGATGATCTCCGGCAACGGATTATTAATGAATATGCAGCAATTCCGAAAAAAGAGAAGTGTTTGAGAAAGTAGAAAATTGAATTGAAAATAGATTATTTTTTTGTTCAGCCACAAATTGAATGTACATTAGACATCTAATCAAATAATATAGAATTTTATAAAAACATAGTTTATATTATTTGAATTGTAGTTTCTGTTTGACACTGTATCAAATTGGAATCAAATTCTTATGCACAAAAAGAGATTTGAGGTATCACATAAGGGGCGATGCTATTTGAAATTTTGTGATTGGGATGCATGTCAAGGGTGCCCAAAATATGGTCCCTCCTACCTATATAACATTTGTACCAAAGCGTTTTTCCTTGTTTTTTTTTTCGCTTTCAGAGATATTCGCATTGAACATTTTCAAATTTTAACTCTGTATGTGAGATTATTAAGAAAAATCTGGATAGCTTGCTCAATTTCAGTTTGAACTAGACCGTATCATCCGTTCTAAAACCAGATTATGTACCTAGTCAGTGTGTAAGTAGACCCGGTTCAGATATTTAAGGCGTTGGCTGCGTCCTGCCATTTTCATCTGAATCATCGCGGAATCTGCATGTTTTTGGATTGATCCAGCAGTAGGGCTGCGCTGGAACACTATCTCATTGCTTCCGTAATTCCCATGCCCAATTTCAGTGCTTTAACACTCAACTTATTCCAATTACGCGCTCCAGCGATGGACCTACAAGTATGTTAATAATTTTCAGGTTTTTCTTGTGGCCATTTTTGTCAAAAATTTGTTTCCTAATGCTGAACAACAATACGAAGTTATGGCCGACGGCCGTTCTTATTTGCCTTCCCGTACTTGAGTGTATTCACTTCATACGTAATGAATAATATTTCATCTTAACATGAAAAAAGTTTCATTCAATGTGCCATACCTACAGATGTATTATAAACTTGACATGTTTGGAATAAACTATATTTTATCGATGAAAAAACCACTATTAAAAGCAGTTTGTTGATAAGTTATTTGTGCTACTTTTCGACAACGCCGGCACATTCTAAATTTTTTTCTCATGCAATGAATAAGAAAATAACTAGTTTGAATCAAGTTTTCAGTTGAGATTAATAATGCCAGGAATCTAATTCTTTATATTCACCTAACGAACTTGATTTTAAATAATTGACAATGTCGATTTGAATGTTGGAAATGTTTAATGAATTGGTTAATTTAGAATGACATTTTCAATAATTTCACTTTAATTAATGGAAATTTTTCTGCTATTCAACCACAGGAGAAGTGAATTAAAGCTTTTGTCCGTACAATTATTTTTTTGCTGAAGACTTCCATAAGTTTTTTGGTTCATATTTCATTTTTGACTATAATTATCATAAAATATGTTTTAAATATGACTAATCACTATGAAAATCTGGAATTAAATGGATTTCAAAATAGGGTAATACTCAGGCTCCTTTATGATACCCACACTTCGTTGTTCATTATTGAGGGTTGTTTGTGATTCAACAAGGTGAAGATGAGATCATAGTAGTCCTTCATACACGTGGTATTTTCCCTTCTTTTCAAATTTTTTGCTGATGTAATATTTCAGGAAACATACAAAGTAGTACCCAAACAACAATGTATACTGATTATTGACTAAAAAAGCGCTTAAGCGGTTTATTGTTCAGTCTAAAGCTGAATAACGGTATCAAACTTATGTTGAATAAACCCTTGTTAAGCTCTTATTCACCCATAAGTGAAGAGTTTAAACAGCTATTACTGGTCATCATGGATGCTAGTCATAACTGAAGAATAGCTCCTTCAGCTCTCATCCAGTCGTTGTAGCTCTGCCTTTATGCAGATTGTCTAGTGTAGTGTAGCTGATTTAAATTGCTGACAAAGCTTCTATGCAGCTCTTGTTCAGTTCACCTTCAAAGCAAAAGCAAATTAATATGCATTATACATCTTTTTAATTTCAGAATTTCATATTATTTATTCATCTCAACTACCTCAGTTACATGCTATTATAATTGAATACACATATATTTTTATTTACCTTTTTTTTTTCTTCCTTCCTTCGCTGGGGGTTGAATCTGGGACCCATGGATTATCATTTAACAATCGATTCATCCTTAGCCTCTGCGCCAAACGAACATATGCTATATATTTGCGAATAGTATTTGTAAATCTATATGGTTCAACTATAACCTGTGTAAGATTGAACAAATGTATTTGAAAACTCACGAGGAACGTGGGATTGAAGTAGAAAATCTATCAGGGCATGATACAGAAATATCTGCGATTATGTGTTCATTAAAAAAATCACTAATTGAATAACTACTTTTAATTTAATATTTGAAAAATTTAATAGACGTGATGAAGAGCCCCCATTAAAAAAAGTCCAAGTTATGCCAAGTTCCACTGCTACATAAACATATTTATATCATGTATATTAGAAGTACCGAACGTTTAATTGAACTTGATTGAACCTGATGATGAACGGCGACCAGCATGACCAAGCAGCATTATTAGAGCAACTGATGTCTTCATAAACTCACCAGAACCTGATGAACTGCCACAAGCAGCACCAAGCAGCATTATAAATGCAAATGATGTAATGAATGCAAGCTTTATAAATTTGCCAGTCAAGTGACATAATCAAAAACATAATCTAAAAATCGCTGAATGATATACACGACTGCATGCATAAATTCTCATTCCAGCGAATATCAGATGGCTGGAGTAGTATATATTTAAGTACCTATTTTTTGTACACAGGCTACGTATATCTGAACAATATTTTCAAAATGGGCTGAGCTAGAACTTCTTCAGTCTGTGTTAATAAAAGCTGAACAGTGGTTTATTCAGTGCATATTAAGATGACTATGAATAGCTGAGCTACAGCTGTTCAGATTTCTGTAAAAGCGCTTAACCAGCTTATGTTCAGCCATTTTCAAATAGCTGAACAATGGAATATTTGATGAGCAGAAAAACGCTTTTCAGCCTGTATTCAGCTAGTAATAAAAAGGCTGAACAACACCGGATTAAGTAAGCTGAAGAAATGCTTATTCAACCCAAGTTCAGCTACATAAGCATTTGCTGAACAATATCTACTAAGTTGGCTGAAGAGGCACTTATACAGTATGTAGTTCAGCTTTATGGATGCTGCTTTATAATGGCATCTATATTGTCTGATTCGGCGCTTATTCAGCTCATTATTCAAGTTAGTACCTTGATCAGTCTTTAACACTATCAATCAACTACTAATCATCTTATTGTCTGAACAGGCCCAATAAATCAGCATTCATTGTTACTTGGGTACGCTGGGTATCATCACCATAAATACTGAATTTGCTCCACCCTCATGAGATTCAATCCAAAGAACAGCAAGTTAGTAAGTAGTAAGTAGTAACAGGAATTAGTATTCATATAATTTTTATAAGCTGATAGTTGAGAAAAAGAGAAATAAAAAGGGGACAGTTTTTTGTCTTTTGGTTAAGACGTCTCAGTGAATGTCACCCCAAAAAACACACCTACATAAGACAAGGATCAAGTACCGGTGAAGGCTAGGTGTTATTTACGCTGTCCACTGAGAGATGGTGAGGAATGGGAGATAGAAGCTAGTGATTGGTTGGTGTGAACATGGTTTGGTTAGTTTGATCCTTTGTAACTTCCAACAAGCATTGACAAAATTTGTTGTTTTTTCTATGAATAGGATTTCTTGTTTTCCCAATGCTGGTTCCGTGGTGTTCTTTGACGAAGCTGGAAAAAATGAGGTCCGGCAAAGCCAAGAACGGAAGGTTTGGCGAAAAGCAAGATTTGATTGTCGTAGAAATCGATGGTGTGGTTCTGATTTATTGTTGTAGACCTTAGCTGCAATGGCGTGTCAAATTTCAAAAGTGCGTAAGTATTCAAAATTCCATGGGTTTTTCGTACTACAAAGAACTGATACCTATTTTCTTTGGAATTTCGCTGCAATAGCAGGTTGCTCAGTATAAGTGTGTAGTTGTATTGAAATATAGCACAAGTCATTATCTCCTATACAACAATCTCTATGTCGGACAGGAGTTTAAAAACTTCGTTCGACATCCTCAATTATGAAGGGATAGACCTATCAATGAATCTTGCAGGTAATAATCCATCAATCCTAGCGTATTATGGATTTTCTACCCTTTAAGGTTTGTTTTCAAAATTGTACAAGAAAGTGTCACTTCATGGTTGTCTATGTACGGTGTAGTTGATTTTTTAATGGTAGCGTGGAACAGGAGAAGTTTTGCGTTCGTACTAGACTGACATTATATGTATGCATCAAAAGAAAAAAAAAAGAAAAGGGGATGGTTCAAAAAATCTCAAGAGCCGTGTGATAGAATGTATGGATGATGTCCCCCATTTACTTGTACAAGTCAAGCATTCTTAACATTTCCAAATAAATGTTGGCTAGCTTTTACTCCAAATTAGTGATACAATTAATTTCTTAATTTATGAAAATATAATTTTAGCTTGCGTAAATGCACAGTTTCAATTAAAATGTCGTAAAAGTGGAAATAAAGTTTTATTCAAATAACCACCGTCTAAATTATAGTATTTATTTAAGTTTTACCGGTTTTACTTGAACATAGCAGAAACTTCTTTTGAAATTTTCCTTTGCCATTCTATTTTGTATACGCCAAGTAGTTTCACGAGCACCTCAAAACCGTGCACCGCCTCGGGCCTTAAAGTGGCAGCAGCATAATTTCAAACTTTTAATTGCAGTAGAATTAAACGCGGAAATAATTAGGATAATTAGAATATAATAATTCGCTCTCGCAATTTGCACGGGCCATTCTAAGAATATCGCCAGAAGATATATATTGCTTTGCCTTGAGTAGTGCACAGACACGTGAAACTATACAATTTATTAATTAGAGTAGTCGACGCATGAGAAAAGACAGTGGCGTAGGGAGTTTGGGTGAGAGAGTTATTCGAAAGAAGGTGACAAAATAATCTCGAACCCAATCTTAGAGAGGGAAAACTCGAAAGACATAGGAAATAGTTCAACTTTTTCAACCTCCTACACCTTCCCTACCCCACCTACAAAAATATAAATGCACTCTTGATTGTCATGCGTCGTACAGTGCAGGTATAACATGGAAGCAGTGACGTAGTTAATAAACGGTCACTGGCTCATACCGTTACAACAACTGGCAGAAAGTAATACGATCACCACCTAACACATCGATGAAATAAGTGAAGTTCAACAATGAAAAACTCTACGGACAGACAAGACTCACCAGTACCGTCCACTTTGCAATGGTGCAGAGTTGCCAATAAACATGACTTCAAAAAAGTGAGTGACAGAGAATTGTCTAGAATGGGTGGTTATCTTGCCAACACTGAGATAGGGGAAATAGTTCATTAGAGGGCATTCGCCAACGTTTACTGCAGTGTCAATAAGCAAATGTGGAAAAACAGTTTAAGCCTTAATGAACATGTTAACAACTATAACAGACACGCAAAGCTGATGGGGTTGACAGACAAAGACATGTGCAGAATCTGTCACCTAGACGAGAAGAATGGTCTGGGAAGAGAGGCAATCATTTAGTATTCGCATCTTAGGTTGAACATTGTTCGAGAAATTGAGTCCTGCTTTATTTATTTGGAATTGAAAAAGTGGTCCAGCTGGAATTCCTCATTGACCTGAGCCAAGCTTCCTGTGATGTTCATACTTCTAATCATAGATTGGACAGTGCTTCCCATTCTCATGTTTATTTTTTTTCGAACAACTTAATGAATAAAATTGTAGAAGTAAAATGCATCACAAGATGGATTGGAAATTCGAGCTTTTTGTCATCCTTGATATATAAATTTATTCACAACACTCATTCATCAAGAAGATAAGTATTAATTGAAACAAAAAAAGATAACGTTTGTTTTTCCATTGACCAAATGTGCTATAAAACCATTAGACAGTAAACATACATTTCACGAGCCCCTGCTCGAGCCTAAAATATGCGGCAAACTGTATTTTGTTTGACGAATGGGATCACCACCAGCTTCTAATTACACTCAAATGAATTTTACAGCTTTTTCATAAAACCAGTTTATTCTGTGAGCCCTGGAAACCCTCGTTTCATGTTATTTAGTAGCATCCCATTCCTAAATTACTAGACCAAATAAAGCCTTTGATCGCCCGAGCATCACTACCAATTGGATGGCTATATTTGCACCATCAAAGGGAATTTAAAAAATAAACAGAATAAGAATAGAATAAATACTGATAATGGAAAAGGCACTTGATGACTGCAAAAAAGGTCCGTTTTTATGTCATGTACGTTATCGACCAAAATCTGTAACTAGATTGAAGCGAATGATAATAATAGTAATTATTTCCATCCATAACCAATTAGAATGTTTTTCTCCAAGGAAGGATGTACTAGTAAGCTCTGTGACTGAATAGCGTCGGTCAAAATGGCGCTAGGTTGAAACAGCAGCGTACAAAATAGCGCTGGTCAAAAAAAGCGCAGGACAAAATAGCGTTGCACAAAAATAATTAGGCTTTATTATTTTAATGCTATCTCATTCATAAAAATAGACCATAGTACCGAAATGGCATGATTAGGAATAAAATATTTTTCATGAATAATAGTCATAGCAATGGTTTTAATAAGTTAATTCGATATCGCTTCCCGACTAGCTGACAGATATCAAAGTGTAACTGTTCATAGCAATATCATGGAATAATAAACGGAAAACGCATAAGAACGACAATCAATATTTTTTATTATAATTCAACACATATCGCTTCCCGACCAACTGACACAGATCAAAGTGTAGACAACCAGAATATCATTGAATACAGATTCATGTTCATTATCATCACATTTTCATTATATTCAAATTACATCAACACTAGAAAAAGTAAATTCCTATAGCTGACTAAATTTCAATAGTTAATTTTCCAAGGATATTTAAACCGGCGTTATTTAGTTGCAGTGCTATTTTGTCCGTCGCTGTTTTGGTTCTGCGTTACTTCGGTATAGTGCTATTTGACGAACGCTATTTTGTCCTGTTCAGCTCTCATCCAGCGCTATTTGGACTGACGCTATTCTGCTAGAAAGCTGTACTAATCGTTTCTACTAATCGTTTCCGAGATTAATGAGATGCTGCACACTTGAAACTCACTCTGTATATTAAATATAGCAATAGTCAGTACATTATTTTAGTCTGTCACTAGGAAGATTACCCGGAATGTCGATGAAACTTCTAGCATGTTGTAAATTACTCGCACTTGCATAGTTATGCATACGTAGCTCGAATAATTAGCAGGAAGCTTTCACATGATTGTTGATTATCCCGACTTACAAGAAATATGTTACGAGTTTCAGTGGTGTACACTATTCATACGTTTTCTTCACTGTCTAACAAAATACAAAATACAATACATACTACATTGTGGTGTAGAGTGATAGTTTCACTCCTTCATGAATTTGAATTTTTTCAATTTCTTTTCTGGCCGTTTTTTTAGCTTCCAATCAAGTTCTCCTCTCCGCTGAAATATCTCCCCCATTGTTTTATCTCATGGTCCTTATCCTAGGCCCATACCTCTCTTTTTATTACTCCGAATTTTCGATCCCCATATTCTTTCATTTAATCCAGCCTCCTCCATACGCTGCAAATGTCCGCCCGCAACAGCCCGCAGTTGCCTTTCCTCAATATACTCTAGATTTTTCTCTCGCTATTGTGTTCCTCATCTCATATTTTTTTACTCCTCTTATTTGCCTTAAATGTTCCATTCCAGTAGCATTTTTGACTTCTATTCTAATTCAAGATTTACAGTCATACGTTAACATTGGTCTGTGAACGGAGTTTTTAATACAGTTGTTCTTGAGATTAAGGTAAATGTACGGAAATCTGACGCAGCACCTAAAGGCGGCGCCAGACATGCGGCATTCGGCGAATACCGAGCGACTGCTCGCCAAGTAGCAAGCAGTTGAGTTACTCGGCAAGGTGTGCGCCAAATGACAAGCACCTAAACCAGATATTCGCAATTCGTTGGATGCGGATTCAGAGCGTTATACGGCAAATATTCGTTTCCTTTGATTTTGCTTCGAAAGACCGACACACAACGGGAACTACGCGAGCACTGAACAAATACTAAAATTGGTCATCGGCAAGTAGCGATCAACCCGTCCACACACTCGCTACTTGGCGAGCAGTCGCTCGGTATTCGCCGAATGCCGCATGTCTGGCGCCGCCTTAATACTGACACTTTTGTTTATATGAGATAAATAAGAAATCTACCATGTTTTTAAAATTACCGCCAACATTCACAGAAACTATATTGTCATTTTTCTGTATAATATGATTTTGACAGAGCGAAGTGTATTACTGTTGCATGTATACTCGTTTCAAGTGACCGTTACCTTCCTCTTGTGTTTTTTGTGCAAATTCTTATAAGACTCTTGTGTTGAGGTTCAACTTCCAGCTAAGTTTTTTCGTCCAAAACAGTGAATTTTAAGTATGGGTAGTTTACAAATGTGTTTGTATTGTATATTCTATATAATATTTCAAGGAATATACAAATTTTTAAATTATAACCAACAAATTTTGGAGGTGTCATAATTATGTACGACTTCAAAGCACATTTCCTAATAGAGGAGTTCAGTCTAAGGTCAGTGTGGCCAACAAAAAGTGGTT
>CAJUYG010000709.1:88626-104973 GCA_910591675.1 Galerucella calmariensis | reverse complement strand
TTGTCACCTGTTCGAGGATCTGTTGTTTTGTTGTTGTCGTCGTTGTTTTCTTGTTAGCTGCGGCTTGGGCGTAGCTGACTCTTGTCTTCTTTACTGCTGTTGCTGTTGTCCTTGTCTTCTGGTTGTTTGGGGCTTTTGGACATCCTTTGTAGTTTGCCGGGTGTTCTCCCTGGCAGTTTGCGCAGGTGGCCGGCTTGGTCTTCGGTCGTGGGCAGTCGTTGGATCGGTGTGGTCCTCCGCACTTCACGCATTTCGTGTTTACATTACACGTCGTCTGTCCGTGGTGGAAGCCTTGGCAGTTGTAGCACTGCGTCGGCCCTTTTCCTCTTCTTTATTCTTCCCACCTGATCCTCACGTTCTGGATGTGTTGGATTTTCCGGATTTTTTCTTTTTTCCAGGCTCCAGCTCCACCAGGTGGATGGGTAGCGGTCTTCATTCTCCGAATCTGGAATGAAGTTGGGTTAGTCGTTTTATACTTACCCCTTGTCTCTAGATTTCTTCTTTGATTTCCTTGGTGTCCTCGCAGTGCGTTAGTCCTCGGATGACGATCCTTGCCATCCTTTCTTCTCGTGGCATATACGTATACCACTCCACTTCTTTTCTTTCTTCTCTCAGGTACCTTGTGAGGTTCCTGTAGTCCTCTGGTCCGTCGCAGGGTATTTTCACTCCGAGTCTTTCCCGGATTGTTATGAACCTCGTCTTTATGTTTCTCCTTTCGATTTATTGTCTTACGGAGCTCCAGTGGTGGATGCTCCGCAGAATGACGGGTGGTGGTCGGTGCGTCGTCGTTGTCTTCTTGTTTTCGCGGATGGCCTCGTCCATCATCGCTTTCTCGTTTGCTTTCCTTCGGGCAGCGGCTTCTTTCTTTTGTATTTCCCTGATGGATATCACTTCCGTGGAATCCATCTTCTCTTCTTCACTCTCTTCGTATTTTCTTGGGATTCTGTCCTCTGCGTCTTTCTGCGGACGCTTTCTGATCGGCTTCGGCTTCTCTTCTCCTCTTGCATTTCTTCCATTGCTTTTGCCATGCTCTCCATGGCTTTTCTTAGTCCTGTCAAATCCTCTTCCATGCGCTGGATGGTTTTCCTCATCTCTTCTGCGGCTTCTTTCGCTTCTTCTGCTTCTTTTTCGGCCTTGTCCCTTTCATCTCGGAGTATCTGCCAACATTATTACAGTTTTTCAAGTTAATTAAAAACGTAAAAACAAAACAGATCAGTATCAGTGTATGCATCCATAATGAAAACTGTATAGGTAACGTCTCCACGGGTACAGTCTTGCATGAAAATTATATCTCGCTGCGCTATAAGCTGGTATACTTTCACCGCGCGTATAATCTAAAATTTTCTGAGAATGTTGTCTCTTGTCTCGTTTCGCTTCTCTCGTAATTTGGGTAAAATATAGTAAGAACCAAGCAAAATCTCAATGCATTAAGATTACTTAACCTAAATGCCCTAAGACTTTGCTTGCTATTTTTTTCCAAAGGATCCGTCCCTTCGTCGGCACCACCTCAGCCTCCTAGGCTTATTGTGGATACTTCTAGTGTTCTGACTACAACCTATTCAGCCAATCCGTTCCCTGTAAAAGCTCATACAGGTTCTTTGCTGGTTGGTTGTAGAAGTCTTCTGGAGTCATTTGGGTTCTGCCATACAGTTTCTGCCTTCTGTGGTCCAGCGACTCACAGTTGCATAGTATATGCAGAGCTGTTTCGGTATACTTTTTGCATCTTCTGCATGTAAGGTCTCCGTTATACAGCCCTATTTTGTTTAGGTTCTCCTTTGTGGGAAAGTGTCCCGTAAGTAGCCCCGTTATGGTGCGTAGTTGGTTCTCTTATGAATTTCTTCCCATGTATTTGCCTGGTCATATTATTTCAGTGTTTATTGTGTTGGTCTTTCACCCACCCTTTTAACCATGGCCTCGTCAAGCATCTGGGGATGCCCACAGCAGATTCGGGTCCGTTCATCAGAACTGACAATCCTACTAAATGGTGGTGCGTTCTCTTCCTCAAGCTCCATTCGATATTTGATGACAATCTCGAAGTTCTTGCGAAAGATATATCTAATGGTCATGTGGTCTGTTGGCATTTTGAAAATGTCATAATCCACATGCCTTATCTCTGTGTGTCCTCTCCCATGTGCCACATCATACCATAGATGCATATGTGATCCTGGTGGCCCATTAGTGGGACAAAGGTCAATATCTCCTGTACCAATGAAGATAGCGGAAAACTTTTGACGGAGCTTATTGAGGGTTGAGAGGTGCTTGTTATAAAATTATTCCTTTCTTATAGGGCGCTACAAGGAGGTTTGATTCATCAATTACCTCTTTTATTCGTTCTGAACAAACGTCTATTCAAATGAATGGGAATTTTTAATAGGAATAACATTGAAATTAAACATTTGTATAAAAGTCAGTTACCATTTTGTATGGATAAATACTTCAAATCTAAATTTTACTCGCTTCATATTATGATTTTATAATATATCAGTGATCCTGATCCAGTGATCCAGTGATTTCGAAGACTCGACACCACATAGTTCCATGAAAAATTGAACCAACGTTACAAGGACTATTGCATAGTTCCTCACTATTGGCTGCTTCAAAGGCAATGGTAAACAAAAATATAGAAATGCCTCGGTTCCTATTTATGTCAAATTCAGATATTTTTAATTTTGCAGTCTTTATCAATCTTTACTCCATGTACAATTTTTGTCTATTCCATCAAAAGCTGATTTTGGAGAAAGTATAAAATATTTTTATATTTCAAATGCTATCTGAAACGATAACCTTCCACAAACTCAAATTAAATTGCTTCGCACTGACACCGAGTGCATTAATTCCACCATTTACATAACGTAACTAGCACATTTCCAAGTTATGCTTTCTGTCTCTTACCATCATCATTTCTATCTTATTTTATTTTCTAATCAGGTCGACACAGTTACTATTTCAATTTCCGGTTAATTTTAGCTAAACTAGGGCGCCGGCTAATGTACAATCTATATGGAAAGTACGAAACTTTTTAAAATTCTCGCAAAAACTGTTTTACTTCTTCGTTTTACATTAACTGCAGAAGCATCATGCATTACTAACGCTAAGTAATTTTTAAGTGTACCGAGATGTTTCGGAAGAGTTTCAAATTAATTAAAAATAGCAAGCTTGCTATAATACATTGGAGATGGAAATAAGACCAAGCTATGCTCGTTTCAAAACCAAGAATACCTCACAAATCAAATGAATAAGCTGCAAATAGTGATGTAATGTAACAGTACCTATTAATTGCACGCAGGTAGTAAGCTTATATAATGCCGTACATTGAAAATAATTCAATTGGGGGAAACAAAGAACTCTCATATTCTTTTTGAGGTGGTATATATTGGATGAAAGCAGTCTCCAAACACAATTGTACTCATAAATAACCTTTCCAATACTAAAAATCACTATTTTTCAATGTGGCTTTTCAATTTGACACAAGAATTGATGACTAATGTCACTAATGTGGCTTCTCAATATAGCGACTTCCGTCGAAAGTTGGTTAAATCACTACCATGCTTAACCTACCTCCTTTTTCTTATACCTTGTTGGTTATCATACAGTTCCAAGTTCATTGTATGTCGGGGCACATAGCCCGAGTAGTAGATGTTTGTTCTTAGTGAACGATTTACTCTTTGGAGAGTGATTTTAAAATTTCTCAGGCTTATAATGGATACTATTATTTTATTAACTTGGAGTCAATTACATATTTGTCAAATTTTATTTTATTATTTTTTTCCTATTTGCCTAGTTTTAATAATTACTGAAGGACAAATTGAGGAATCACAAGAAAATCTAATTCATTGGATGGTAATAACATTTCAATAATTACGACATGGCAACATCTGTAGAATTAAGCAGTATAAATAAACTAAGACATTGTTTATGTTGGCATAATTGGATATTACGTCTGTATATTCATTGTTTAAATAGATGTAAGTAGATATACTAGGCCATTACTAGACCGGAAGTGGTCTGCGCATGTGACTGCGCATGTGTCACGTGTCATATGTCAAACGTTAAATGTCATCTGTCAAACGTCACATGTCACGTCAAACGTCACGTGTCGCAGACTGCGCATGTGTCACGTGTCATCTGTCAAACGTCACGTCATCTGTTTACGGATTAAAAATGGCGGCGCGACGTGACACGTGACGTTTGACGTGACACGTGACGTTTGACGTGACGTGACGTTTGACAGGACATGTGTCGTTTGACAGATGACACGTGACACATGCGCAGACCACTTCCGGTCTAGTAATGGCCTAGTATATCTACTGATGTAAACTATAAATTAAACCAAACTAATGATAAGAGTAGATACTTTGGATGAAACAGGCGATTATAGTTGTGTACAAGTAAAGTATAGTTACTTAATTTCGTACTATTTCGGTGCAAAATGATCTTCAATTACTCGAGATGCTTTTTTCTCCAATAACTACAATTTTCTTATTCATTACAAAAATACCCGCATTAAAAACTGAGAGTTATTAGCAGGAGGACTAATACGAGCAGTATGAGTTATATTTGGTTTGTAGATAATTAAATGTTGTCATATTAATTGGTGTCTTTGAGATATTCGAACCAATTACTTGTGTCCTTGGTGAGCCATCCTTGAAAACCGCACTTCAATTATTCTGCCTTCTATGTCTGGAAAATTCTGCACACTCCAAGATGATGTGATTCACGATTTGAAAAGTATGACAGTTTGACAGTTTATACATTCTGGTGCTGGTTCTTCATTGTTAATGCGTGAAGAGTGTGTGACCTATACGCAGGCGATTCAAGACAACTTGATCTCTTCGTTTGTCTGGTATAGATAGACAGTGCTCAACTTGTGCCTCAACTTCTTCCAGTTTGGATGTCCTATGATTCCATATCATTTGCCTAGAATTGAATATATATGTTATTCGATTGTATTAATGTTGTCAGTGTTCGTATATGCAAAAAAAAGAGCGTGAACCGACTGACTAATATTGAACATATCTCACCAAGCATAAAGTTGTAAAATACCTTCTTTAAGTAACTTGAGAGAATATTTCTTTTTTTTAACGTAATGTTTTAAAATATATTTTTTATCACTGCTATAATGGAATGTAATTGAATACATATAAAAAATATCCAACAGCAATATGGATAAGAATCTTTAAAAGAAATTTATAAATATATTCATATTCGACGTAACAAAAATATTAGGTATTTTTTCCGTCAAACATACCAACTTGACACAGCAGGTAAAATTTTATTGAAGTTTATGTCCCCTTGATAAACCACTCTGAAATAATTATATACGAACGGTGTCAAAATTTTATTGTAATATAATTTTCAGCTGACCATGAAATGGAATGCCATAAGACAAGTCAGGGCACCTGTTAGGTCTTTTTTTACTTGCATGGAAAAATATTTAGTTACGGGTGACAAGTGGTAGGAAATTTCAAAAGTATTACTTTTTTGTTAAAGTTACCTAATGTTTCGAAATTATAACCGGTTGATTCCATACAACAGTTTTAATTGAATTTGAATATAGGGTGTGTTTGAGTGAAATGAAAAATAAGATATTGTTTTTAAGTCTACTAGAAAAAATTTCACATTTTTATGTTGTTTCGAAATTTTTTTTTTGGTTGATTGCCCTTATGCTTTTCTATAACAGAATTTCCTCGGCCTTCTTTCGTCCAACATAAAGGTCTAGCATATTTGTCATTTCAGCATTTGTATAAACTCGTGATTCTTATCAGTGTGCGCTAGAAATTGTACTGGTCGTTACTGAAGAAGCAACTGTAATCAGAGGCACTGATTTGGGTAATTTCGGAAAACAAATAACAATTGTTGAGTTGTCAAATCGTGAAAATAGTGTGCTCGGTTATTCGTGTAACAGAGTTCAATTTACCAGTGTGCACTGAGATGTATTTATAGATGGCTCATAATTTTTTGGCATATTTGTCAATAGGCACTGGAATGTTCATCAAGCTGTTTACCTGTGTTAGTTTCTTCGTCCATATTTAGAGTTTAAATATACTCAAGTGATATGAAAATACAATATACCTACACTATTTTCAAGAGTAACTTCATATTATTATTCGAAGAAAAATGTCCCAATAAATAGTAGAATGTCGTAATGGGACTCATAACGATGCCCACTTGGTGAAAGTTATAGGTATCAGTGGGATAACTGAATTCACAATACTTACAGGACCTGGGATCCATAAAAATAACCAATTTATGCTGCTGTATGAGGAAGCACCTCTACAATCTAGGAGTAGAGGAAAGTTCCCCTACATAGGGGTTGCGGCATGACTGATGAAACGTCAGTTCATGTTCTCTTAGAGTGTCCACACTGGGCTGTATTACGCAGGCGAATCTTCGGAGTCACTGTCATGGCTCCTGGAGACACAAGCAGGCATCCACTGAAAAAGGTTGTGGCCTTTATTGAAGGGCTCGGCTTCATGGATGACTAGGTAGCAGGATTGGCACAATGGGCCCGCCAGTGGCCTCAGTGTCGGAACCTTGGCTTGAGTTGTCCAGGACAAGGCTCGCCTGCACATTTAGTAGTAGTAGTAGTAGTAGTAGTAGTAGTAGTAGTAGTAGTAGTAGTACATGTCCTCCTCCAAAAAGAATGTATGTATGTATGTATGTATTTTGTAGTGACATTCACTGAGACATGAAAGATCTATGGTGCCCCCTTACTTCTACTCAGTTTCTGAGGAGAGTCCCAGAAACTAGTAGTTCCTTTAGTCCTATTTCCCGGAGGAATTTTAAGATGTCTGCAGGCTTCAACTTAGGCAAATGTTCCTCTTTTATCCAGTAATCTCCTAGGTCCTGAGCTCTAGGATTCTGGAGTGCTGTGCAGTTGGAAAGTATGTGGATGGAGGTTTCTTTTTCCATTCCACAAAATCTGCATTCTTCTTCCTCCACTATTTTGAACTTTTTCAGGTGCCCATTCAGGCGACAATGTCCCGTTAGGATCCCTGTTAAAACTCTTAGCGCAGTTTAACTTTCACTTATGCATTCTTTTGATCTTAACAGGTTGTAGTCACTCAGAAGAGTCTTTGATTGTATAAGCCCTGCTAGATCTTTCCAATGATCAGATCTTCTCTTTTTCTCGGCTTAACTTATTTCTTCCAATATTACATTGGGGCTGATTCCGCAAAAGGGTTCAGACCCCCCAGAAAGGTATTTCAGTCCCCCTCTTTGCTAGTTCATCTGCTACTTCATTTCCTTCTATTCCAGTGTGTCCTGGAATCCATAGTAAGGTGACTATATTGCTCTCGCCTAGTTCATTGAGTTTGTCTAGGCATTCCCAGACCATTTTGGAACTGATTACACAAAAGCTCAGTGCTTTAATGGCTGCACGACCATTCGAAATTATGATAAACCTTCGTTTTCTGGATATTTTGTCAATATTGAACTGGGCGCACTTTCTTATGGCGTTGATTTCCGTGTAATGGAATTTCAGGATATATATATACAAGGCTATACACTCCGGTTGGAGTTGTAGCCGCTCAAATTGAGCTCTGTTAACCCTGTGTCTTGTGGGGGGTCAGCCCACGTTTTCCTTGCTGTTTATCTACAATTTATTAGAGGTTTTTGCAGTTTCAACAATTGTTCTCCACTTATTTCTGTCCAGCATCTGTCTCTCCCCGCCTTGTAATCCTAAAATTTTTATATCTTTCACAACCTGATCTTCCCATCTAATTTTTGGTCTTCCTGGTAATCTTTCCTCATTCGGTCTCCATTCTGTAATTCTCCTCACCTCCTGTCCTTTCTCCATTCTTTTAACATGTCCATACCAACGTGTTAAAAGAATGGAGAATGGAATTTTAGGATATCGATAATAATTAAGTAACTATTATATAATTAAAACTCAAGAGACCTATTTCCTTACATGTTTATTTCCAATCGAAGTAGAATGAATGCAATTAACATAATAACAATGTCGTGAAACCAATTCATATATTTTAATAGACAAAACAATAAGTATATTCTGCAAGCTAGATAGAATCAGCGATTTCTATGTAATTTGAAATTACTAATACATTTGGTTCAACTGTTGCGTAAAAACTATTATTGAACTCTAATGTAAACAAAAGACGTTACATCCGCTTAAAAGAGACTTGGGGTTTTTCCCAAGCTTTCAGAGTGTTTGGTTCCTGGCTCGAACACTCCTATCCCAGTTCCTTCTATTGCTTCTGAGCCGTCTGTGTACCATTGAATGGCATTCTTTCCAAGTCTGGTAATGGTATTTGGATCCCACTCCTTCTTGTTGCTCAATTTCGTGACAAATTTCTTGTGGCATGTCCCAGGTTGTCTGATTTTTATGAAGTGAGGAGGTGGTTTTTTTTTAATGATTTCCTCTCTACTTAGTCTGTATCTTATTCTTTCCGCAACGCTTTCCACCTCCATATGTAGAGGGGTGAGGTTGAGAATCACTTCCATGGCTGCCGTTGGGTATGTTCTCATTGCTCCTGTAATGCATATATAGGCTAGTCTTTGAATTTTGGAGAGGTTTGCTCTCATCGTCAATAGGTTAGTTCTACTACTCCACGCAATGGCTCCATAAGTGATGATTGGTCTCACTATGGCAGTGTACATACAGCTTAGGATTTTTGGATTACAATCCCAGTTTTTTCCTGCCATATTTCTACTCACTATTATAGCCATTTTTGCCTTGTATGTAATAGGGATGCAATTCACAATATTAGCGACGCTGAATACCATTTTCAACTTAACACCTCCTTTTCTCTACATTTAGAAGGTAGTGAAAAATAATATAAGTAAT
This sequence comes from Galerucella calmariensis, assembly GCA_910591675.1. NCBI lineage: Eukaryota > Metazoa > Arthropoda > Insecta > Coleoptera > Chrysomelidae > Galerucella > Galerucella calmariensis. The sequence continues at coordinate 96,167 of CAJUYG010000709.1, read as the reverse complement.
TGGGCCAAACAAAGGAGCATGCGAGTAAAGTACTTTTTGACAAAAATCCTAGTAGAAAACGGATGATGTCATCAAATGAAAGACATTAAGTAGTATAATTTTGATATGTCTTGGACACGCAAATGCTGTTCAGTTATTTGTTATAAACAGTTAAAACGGGAAAATATTATTTTTTTGGTTTTTTTCATATAGCGTGAAACGTATTGAAGCAATCTCAATGGTATGTATGGATAAATTGTAGATAATTAAAATACGAACAAAATAAGTGGTCAAACAAGTAAATCGGATAATTGGGAGCCGAGAAATTCAGGAAAAAACGGGAAGTTATTCATTTTTTTGAAAATTCATCCTCGTAATTTTTCATTAGCAAGAGCTGAAACTTGGTACAAAAGAAGTTCTTCGTATGACCTTTATATGCGCGAACAGAAGACGCCAAGCGACGGTTACTTTGATCGCCATTTTAATTTATTCATACGATAATTTTCAGTGTGTCCGGACACGGAAAACTATAACAATCGGAAGGGTCTCTCTCCATCGGCTCTTTTCATCTATGCCAGATAGAAATTTAAATGACACTTCAAATTTGTGATCCTAAAATAAGAGCTGGCAACAGCTGCCTAACGACATGAACACAAACCATAGATAAAAAAATACTTATAGATAGGAAACTGACCCGTGGCGCCCTCTACTTGTACGGGTGGCGTAACCTTGAGAGTCCCGTCAGAACCTCTAACACAAATCAGATTTTTGTGAAATTCGCTAACAACCGAAAAAGAAGATTCCTGTATTTTTACAGTTTTTGGCGGCATATTCAAAATTACCGTCATTTTACTTTTATTGCAAAATGACATTTATGGTCCATTTTTTGATATTTCATCTAAGTTACTCAACATTAGATTGATATTACAATAACAACAATCAAATAGTCAAGTAAAATTGAATGAAATGTATTGCCTGAAGTGAGGAAAATAAAGCAATAATCATCAAGCTTATATATTTTATTGATTAAAAAAAGTATACAAAAAATGGAACGTTTTTTTACATATATTATTTCAATGACAAAATAAATTCAACAACAATGCTGGGAAGTCCAAAAGCTGTATGGAAGAATATCAACTTCTGTCACTTTTCATTTAATGAAACATGTTTTTTTTTAAGATAGAGCTTACCGGGTGCACCTCACATTACAATCTTGCACAAAACATATTCTCGACATTGTCTCTTAAAATAAAAGTCCCACTTTAAACAATAAAAACCAACTACGAATACTCAACACTCACACAAATAAGCAAAATAGGTTTTAAAAACGAAAACTGGACAAACTCACGGTACGTTAGGCAGTTGCCAGGTTCGGATCATAGATAACACGTTAGGATGTCAGCGCTGATATATGTGGAAGAATCTGCAACTAGCACTAAATTAGGAATTTAAGTACTGACGGGACTCCCTATGTGGCAGCAACCTCGCGCCTTCAAAGATCCCCTACCTTGACACAAACAACAATCTAGGCGTGATCTGGGCAACGTCGAAATGTGATCCTATTTTTGACAGACTGTGACAAAAGCTGCGCGTACCTATTGCTTCATGGCAAGAGACTCTTCCGATTGCTATAGTATTCCGTGGTCCAGATGCGTGGTCGATTGTCCGCTTTTAAATTTCAAAACGGTTTTGAAAAGAGAAGACGTAGAGCAACAAAACGTATATTTTCGATTTCTATTGAAATAATGTGAAGTCGGCCAAAAACGCACGAGAACACCGCTAAAAATGACCGAGCACCGGAAAGTAACGGAGTAGAGGGGCAACGGGGATTCAGTAGAGGCATACTATATAGATATACAAGCAAGCTAGCGCTTGGCGTAATCATTCATTCTAAGTGGTGCTTTTGACCAACTTCGCATTATTTTTTTACAAATCCAAAATAAAAGTTTTGTTGCTCTACCTTGACACTTTCCAAAACCGTTTTCAAATTCAAAATCAAACAATCGACAATGCATCCAAACACTCAATTATTGTATGAAAAAATCAAAATTGCAATTGCGATAAAACTAACCGTCGCTTGAAGTCTGCTTTTCGCTCATATATAGGGCATACGAAGCACTTCTGTACCAAGTTTCGGCTCTTGCAATTGAATAATGACAAAGATATGAACTCTCGAAAAAATGCCTAACTTTACGGTTTTTCCTGATTTTCTCGGTGCCTAATTATTATCCGATTGACTTGCTCGACCCCTCATTTTGTTCGTATTCTAATTATCTACAATTTATTTATGCATACTATTGAGATTGCTCCAGTAAGTTTCACGCTATATGAAAGGAGCCAAAAAATAAGTCTCCTTTTCATTTTAGATTCTCATAACAAATGACTTAATAACATTTGCGTGTCCAAAACATATCAAAATTATACTACGTAATGTCTTTCATATGATGGCATCATCCGTCTTCTACTAGGACTTCTGTCAAATATATTCACCTATTTCTTGGCCTAAATATGAAAGTCTGATGGTTGTGGCAAACTGGTGAGTTGTGATGGGCAAAGATCCATGCTGTCAGCTGAACGTCAAGGAGCTCTTGGCTCTTGATCACAAATATACTAAAAATTCACAGTACTCCTCCTTCGGAAAGTACTATTCAAAATAAAGTCCAAATGAAGATATCGAAGACGTTGAGTACAAATATTCCTTCGGATTGTCGATTTTCTCTGTATAAGCAGTGTGCTTGAATAAGTTGTATCAATAGTTGAAAATTAAGAGGGAAAATTCAACTTCTCGTATCCACCTCGTGATAATATTCATAATATACACTGTCAATAATATATGTCTATAACTTTACTAGCAATAAAAATTACTACTAAGGATGTTCATTCAACTAATTGAACCAACAAAACAATTTTTTTTTGTTACAGTGTAATGAAAACTCTACAATTCTGCATCTTCACTATCACTGCATTTGTAAATAAGCTCCAAGTTATTTAAAAGCGAAGTAAAATTCTGATGTGTTGTTTGTGGAATGTTTGTAGTTATGAAAATTCTTTTTTTGTGAAAGTGTTGGTGCATTGTGTGTACAAGTAGATAGAATGCTGTGTTATGTGTACGAACGTTCATGAATTTAGTGCTCCGAAAACTGAAAAATTCCTGAAGCGTGTGACATTGAAGGTATTTGCGATTTTCCAGAATTTTCCTCCATTCTGCTGTGTTGATTCACGAGAAGGTGCATGGAAAAGACATGATTGCACCAAAATTGTATTATATTTGTGAATGAGCGTGAAAAAGAAATGCGCAAAGTTTCTCCATGTGTGGATAAATGTGTTGAATAGTTTTTACTTTAAACCATCACTCGGAATAAGATAATGACGTTTACATACAGTGTGGAACAGCCAAATTGAATACACTTGATACACTCCACTCCTTGAATTTTAATTTAGGAAGACAGGATCAACTATGTGATTTCCCGAAATACCTGCCCAAACTTTGACTTTTTCTGGAAATTGGGTATGCTGTTCACGAAAGGTGTGAGGATTTGTGTCACTCCAATTCCTTACATTTTGTGTATTCACATTTCCATTGAGGCAAAAACTACTTTAGTCACTAAAACAAATTGTTTTTGTGTAATGTGGGTTTTGATTAATTTTATTTATCATACATTCACAGAACTCGAGTCTTCTGTTGGGGTCGTCATCCGAAAGATGGTGCACCATTTTTAACTTGTATGGATGAGATTTATTTTCAGCCAACACTCTCTGTACTGTACTTTCACTTACTTCACAGATAGAGGCAACTTTAGTTGAAGAGGAAGTAGGGTTTACTACTATTTCAGCAACTTTATCACCTTTTTTATCATCACTAAATGTTGGTCGACCAGATCGTTTGGCATCTTGAATACTATACCTGTTGCTTCAAACTTGTGAAGAAGCTCCCTCAAATGAGTTCTCGAGATAGGGCGATCTGGGTATCTTTCATTAAATAAACGTTCCGCTTCATGGAGATTCTTTCTAGATTCACCAATTATTAAGATAGCTGCTACTTTGTCGGCTTGAGCACTTAGCCTATGTAAACTCTCAAACGTCTCGTTAAACAATAATAAAATTAAATATTTAAGCTATTTAGAAAAACTTCGCAAAGCAACAAATACTATTCAATTAAAAACGTAAATTTTTTTTACATATAACCAGAGGCGGACTGAAAAATCTTCAATATTTAAATGTGGGATAATAATTTTGGTATTTATTTAATTTATCCGTCAAATTTAGTTTAAACCCAAACAAAATTGATATGGCTATGTAGCCAATGCCAATGCCTTCCAAACGAGATTTCACTTGCCATGAGGTCCTATTTAAAATTATTAGCCAGAGTGGCACTGTGATGTCATCTATTACTATTACGTCACCTGTTACCATCCGTAGAGAAGTTTACAACACTTTATTTCCACCCTCCAAATTTTATTAATGTAATTGTAGCCGTTCAAAAGATACGAGGGGGGAGGGGACTTTTGAATAGCACTGTATAAAAATTGCCAGCAGTTTTTTTTTACATGTCCTCCTGTGTAATGTAACTTCTCTATCCAGAAGCCACTGAATAGAGGCATAGGCAATTTACCCCGTCTCCTTGAATTATGAGGAGCGTTGTCCAAAACAATAACTGAATTGGGCGGAATCGGAGTTATCATTTGTGAAAAATAGTACTCAAAAACATCAGCATCCATATCTTAGTGATAGTCTCCGTAGTGAATCGTCTCAAATGCTTACAAACCGTGTTTAAAACACCCATCTGTACTCCCAATTTTTAGGCTTGGTCTTGGAATGGTCATTTTACATGCGTTTATTGCACTGTCTTTTTTAAATGGAGTATAATCATGTGATAACCAAGAAAATCTCGAATATTACTAAATTCACTAAATTTGTTATAACAATAAACTACAGCAACTATAAATCTCTCAATCATTCTCGAAGTACTAATCAGAATTTAGATATAAATAACTAACTGATAAAACAAAAATCACGTCAACCTTTTCCATTAATACAATATCGACCGTTACCCTACAATGTATTTATCTGCAAATAACGGATTAGGTACTGCAGTAAATTTGAAGATAACAGTATTTATTATCTCACTGAGTCTGTGACTGAGTTGAAATTGAGAAACAAATTTTTGTTGCCGTAAAAGGAAACCAATTATTTCGAAAAAAATTTATTTTCATGACATATTTGATTAAAAAATGGACAAGAGGCCTTTTGAACTAATTTATTTTTATTTTACGGTTTCTCGGATGTCTGGCTCTCAAGCGTTTCAAGATTACAAAACAGAAATAATACAGTAATTACCAATTCATGGATCGGAAGTAACGTTTTCACGTTTATGTAATAAATGTTAAATTCAGTGGCGCTCGCATCTTTTCGGTAGTGATTGAGATTATTGCTGTTCATTTCAGTTTTATATAATTTATTCCATTCATCTCATTCATTGGGAAACTAAAAATAAGAGTAAGCTATACGGATGAATAGATACTTTGTATATAACATGAATGGAATTCAAAGGCTTCATACCTGTGATGAGAGACCTCTTCCTCCAGCGAACTAGTATAGTTGTTAATGTGATGACCCATATTTTTATTCCCTTTGGAGGAAAAAGCCGCCCAATTGCGTGCATAAAATTGTTTTATAAATTCGAATATCGTGGAATAATGCTTTTCAAATGTAATTCAAATTAATATAGTGGATTAAAATTAACCTGCATAAAATTTGTTATACAATTCAAGGTCATCACATTAACATTAGTTACACTATAACTGACGTTGTATATGTAACTCGCGTTCACATGAAGATTTCTTAGTTCGCAAATGCACTGCTCCAACAAATTTTGCTGATGGTTTGCTGATTATCAGATCAGTTTTCGGGTTGTCTCCTAGCAAACGTATTTACATTTCAAGCATTTTTATTTTATCCGCATTTTTGTATATACGAGCACCATGTAATCCAAATAGCTATATAAATTTGAATCAGCAAACAGTAACAACAAACAGTAACGGCTTTTTAATTTTCGGTCACTTCCGTGTACCTGAAAATGTGGAATTTGAAAATTCCTTTCTATTTCACTTTCCTTACATATGTGTCAGCCATAAAGAATACTGGTAAGTTCCAATAAATAATGTTCATGTCTCTCAATTCAAAATTTAAATTTACTTTTTCCATCCCAATAATGGGTCTAATATTGTGAGTACTCTTATTACCAATATCAATATGGGCACCGATACATTTGATTATTTTCGCCATCTGCAAGTACGGGTTGGTTAGCTACAGGCGCTAAACGGCGCTAAACATTTATAGCTTTAAATTTTGTTTCACCAATATCAACCTAGGGTATTGTTCCATTGGTTTTTATTTTGATAATTGTTAATGAAACAGTGTACTTACAATATTTTTCCAGTGTATGGCTTATCAAGATATATCATCATCTTGAAACATTTCTATGTTTGTGAACATCCTATTCTACGGGGATTTGGGTCACTAGTCGTTACTGGTCCTCCAACTTATGAGGCTGTAGGCTTTCCTGCATACTGATTGATTAATTATCCACTCTACCGCTGAGCAAATGTAGGAACGTCAAATATTGTCATGAGATCCATTAATTCTAAACCATGAACTCTTCTAGTGCCATAACTAGAACAAAACCTCCACATTTCACCCATTCGTCTTGTTCCTGCAACCGCTTCCATATACATATGGTTGGGCTTCAGTTTCGAAGTCATAATCACGTCCATGTTCAGTCACCAATTGGAATTTTCCGGAAAGTTAAAGTTCGTTGACACCAAACTTTATCAATATCTCAGTCCATTCTACTTCCAATGTCAAGGCCATCCGTTAAAAGGGTCTTTTTGGCTGGCTTCATCAACTAGCCCTTTCAAAGTTATCCTTTGCCTTCCACCCATTATTCATGTCTATTTCCACATGCTTCTCCCATTAGCTGCCCTCGATTTATTCTGAATGACATCACACTCGTGCAGTGCATCTCATTGTCTGCTTGAAATCGGTCTGATGGACCCATATCTCCATCTATCTATGTTCAAGCATTTGTTAGTGTTTCCTTTTCCAATCATCTCAATCCTTCTCTTTAGCACTTAGGTGTGAGTTTTTTGTCTTCCCAGATTAGTGTATCATCCAATATCATCGATAAAAAAGAATTCATCTCATTCCATCATTTTATAAATATTATCACCTTGCTGCATTGATTTAAAAAAGATTGTAGATTTTTGCCTCCTGTTTCTTTTTTATTAACTAAGTTTAAATCTATACATCTTCATTCTCATGTTAAGGCCAACTCCGTATTCAAAATAAACTATTTAATTTTTTTTTCAAGTATTTAGTCGAAAAACTGCACCTTAACTTCACTCGGAAGAATTAAATAGCAATTACATCCTTTTTCTGTACATAGAAACCTATTATAATCACTCTACTGTGAAAATAACCATTTCAGCTTCCTTGGATTAACATCTTTTGACAGTTAAACGACTAAGACTGGTTTTTATTCACTACTTGCTAGGAAATTGTTT
>CAJUYG010000709.1:58604-75307 GCA_910591675.1 Galerucella calmariensis | reverse complement strand
AATTAGGGTTTATTACTCCTCGTACTTTTTGTACATACTATATATATACTATACTATATAGTCGATCGAATTGGTCGATGGTTAGTCTGGACACGGATTAAAATTACAGTATATTTATGACAAATATGTTCAAATCTAATAAAAATTAATGGTCTCCATTTATGAATAAAACTGTTCAGTAGGAAAGCAGGATAGGAATACAAAACTTGCTGCTGAATATTTTGATCTATTAAAAAGAAAAATGTAAATTTTTAAAATAGATATCATACAATCATAAAATGGAAACCATACATTGTTAAAATTAAACATACCTACATGATCTAAAACATAACCAACAATGGTATCCACAAGATAGCCTTGTCTATCCTTAAGTGTGCTCAATAATGCTTTCCCCATAGTAGTTTTTTGGAGTTCTTGGAGTAGATCTGACAGGTTTAATTGAGAAATGTGTATGTTTGAGGTACATTTCGCTTGCTTGTTACCTTTACCTACTTGAATACGAATGCTGCATCTTTTCTTGTTATTGTGTCACCCAATGAGTTATTTGCTTTTGGTCACGTGACGTCGCATTCAAAATTACTAATGGGACAGCCTGTATATTTGTGCCTTTCTATGTTCCTCCCGATAAAACAATTCCAACTAACTAGCACACTTGGGGTCTAAAATGATTAAAACTGTGTTTTTCCACAAAAACTTGTTTACCTATAAAATATCGATTAAAAAGTAACATGGCAAATCTTATAAAAAAAACTGCCTATTGTCAAGTTTGCCATGATAATGACAAAAGTGCCAATAAGACAATATTGGTTTGTCTTAATTATTACGTACGAATGTGAGATTGCCGAAAATTACAGGGGATTTAATTATGAATTTTTCAACTTACTATCCTTTGAGTATCTGTAGCTCTTGAATTAATCACTTAAGACCCCAAGTGTGCTGGTTAGTTGGAATTGTTTCATCAGGAGGAGCACAGAAAGGCACAAATATACAGGTTGTCCCATTAATAACTTTGAATGCGACGTCACGTTACCAAAAAACAAATACCTCATTGGGTAACAAAATAACAAGAAAAGATGCAACATTTGGTATAATTTACACCCCCAAAATTATAATTATCTACTACTGCCCAATTCTGATATATTACTTGCCTTAATCGTCGTGGGACGATGTATGTTGAATAAATAATAATAATTCATTTTCAAATTTATTGCAAAACTTGTAAAACTGATCGCGCCCAATTCCGATTTGACTGCACGCCTTCTTTTCGATCTGACTTTTTTCTATTGGAGATACAGAATAGAGCTGAATGTATATTATCGATCCGCTATAAATATTTCCGTATGATTCATGTTTTATAATGCCAAAGCCAGCTTCCACAATAATTTTAAAAGTTTTCTACTTTCAGATTATATTGTAACCAATGAAAAACATGTTCGATCTTGATTTCTTAATGGAATGATCGTCCAGTTTCATGCAATTTCCATAATTTATCCAACTATTAGATAAATAGTTAAGTCGTTGGTAAAATTATAATCGAAGTTACTATATCTAAACAACCGAAAACATAAATCCGATAAGAAGATGCAAAGGTGTATAATAAAGTTGTAAAAGCTGTTAAGCACTAGACCCAATTTAAGTGGCATTAAACTCATTTAAACAGCATTCCTAATGGTAGATTATTAATGTCACTACTTAGTTTACACTGGTTATTTTGGTATCCATAACACTTTTACGCTGTTTTAATTTTAGGCCAGTATTTTTTTAAATAGTTTTGAACACAATAACATATTTGATTGGAAAATAAGATTATTGGTGAACTATTCTCAGTTTATACTCAGGAAAAAACTCACAAGTAATTAGTCATTTAAAAGTACTATTTGCTGTAATGAAAGATGAAATTACTTATAACATCACTATTGAGAAATGAGTACATCTTGAACTGGCTATTGAAAAGATTATTCTTCGAAAAAGTGTCGTATATCTATGGTTCGAAATGTTTTCCCTTGTACCCTTCATTTATTGTTAAGGAGTGAATACTCATTTAGCGGCGTTGAATAATTTTCGTCACCTGTTACAGTGTAAACGTCACATTGTAACCATCACTTTTCATCAATAAATACCAGAACCAGAACTAGTACTATCTGATTCCGGAGTGAGTATTACAAATAAAAATGAAATAACCAATCGTTTTGCTGATTATTTTGCAACGTCTGTTCGTGATATGATTAGTGAATGTAACTTTACTGACGGTTTTTGTACGACATCTAGGATGCATAATCCATATTCTATGTTTTTTACGCCAGTCAATGAACATGTCGTAAAAAATGTAATTTTAAATCTTAATAAAAAATATTCGACAGGACTTGATGGACTCCCCTGTTTGGTATTGAAAGAATGCGCAGATACCATATCTTATCAACTAGCCCATATAATAAATCTATCTGTGGTGCAAGGGAAATTCCCTACTAAACTCAAAAGGAGCGAAATCGTACCGGTACTCAAAAAAATGACCCCCAATGTGTCGAAAACTATAGAATGATGATCTCTTTGCTTAGCTCGTTCTCTAAAATAATTGAGAAAACGGTATACAATCAGCTAATTGGTTACCTAGATGAAAATAAAATTATAACCCCATCACAACATGGATTTCGAGAAAATTATTCAATAGAAACTGCATCAACCGAACTGGTACGATATATACATGAAAACATCGACCAAAACAAATACGTAGCAGGTATATTTTTTGATCTGACTAGTGCATTTGACACTATTAATCACCACTACATATCCCTAAAAATAGAACCTATGGGCGCATTCGAGGTCCAATCCAATCGTGGATTAATTCCTACATGTCTGACAGAACACTCAGTGTGCAGATCGAAGATGAATTGTCAGATAAATTTAGCACCTCTTTTGGTACCCCCCAGGGTGGTGTCCTAGGACCACTTTTGTTTCTTCTTTACATAAACAACCACGGACGTGTTTTTATATATACAGATGACACCTCAATTATAATTATAGCCGATAGCTTAGATGAGCTACATAAAAAATAAAAAAAAATCATGGAAGAGTTCACCTCTTGGTGTCAAAAAAATCACCTTATTATAAATGAGAGAAAAACTGTTTTCTATTCAATTCACATCCCCACTCAAGGAAGGCAATGCCCTTGTTTTTGATTTTAATAATTGCACGATCAACACTTCTGAAAATACAAAATTTCTAGGAATGGAATTAGATTGCAAATTAAATTTTAAAAATCACATTGACTGTTTATGTAAAAAATTGAACAAATTATATTTTGCTTTCAATAGTTTAAAATCTAATTTATATCAAGATTATTTATTGAATCTGTATTATGCACTAATATATTCTGCAATCAGCTGCAATGTAATTGTCTGGGGTAGAGCAAGCAAAATTGGGCTTCCTGTAGGAGCACCTTCAAGAGCAATAACATCCTGACATTCACAGGCATACATCTCTACAAACTTCTAATTTATACCTTTATCAACAAAAACAAATAATGACATACATAATCACGATACGATAAGAGTGATATTCACTTGAACAAATTTAGTCGCCAACGTATGCCGGGGGTGAATTTTTCAATCGGTTACCAGATGATATCAAACAAATAAACCAACTCAAGAAATTCAAAACCAGTCTTAAAAAATTTTTAATACAATATTGTTTTTACTCGCTAGATGAATTTGGTAGTTGGCAAAACATCTCTTAATTCCTCACCTAATTTTGGATCTTTTTGTATTTCAAACTTTGAATATGTAACTTTTTATTTCATTTTATTCAATTTATATTCTTGTTTATACCAAATGTTTGTTATATGCTGTTGTCTGTATACATTTTAATTTCAATTTTAATTGTTTTAACTATAGTATTATACTGTGTCTGACTTGTCTTATGTCATATGTGTATAATGGTAAAGACTAATAAATTATCTATCTATTAATCTATCTTGTGGGTAATGATAACTCCCAGCAGTTTCTAATAGTAACTGACTATCAAAGCTCTATTGATAGTCCCTGGCATATTGTTTTCACAAACTGCACAATTCATGTGGGTACCTTCCCCCCCCACGTTGGAATTCGTGGGAACAAACAGGCAGATGCGAGGGATACCATCCACTACCTCACTTCTCTGGCAATATCGTTGGACTGAACAAATTTCTTAGGTTAGCAGAGTACATGAATTTGACATACAAGATTCTCTCACAACTATCTGATGTCCCATTTCAAGGCACCAGTGAGCAGCATTCACAATCAGCCTACGACAGTAGGTTTGAGAGGTAAACACAGCATCCCAAACCAAATAGAAAAAGCACTTCGTGGAAATTGCGATATATCTCAGCTAATACACTTTGAGATCCATACAGATGTAGAATGAAATTTCACGTTTGTTCATATATTCGTGAATTCTGTAATCTGATTTATCATGTTTGACTTTTGTACGAGTGATTTCTTGTATATTATTACTATACTTGGGACGTCAAAGAGTGGTAGAGCAGTAAGTACGTTAGAACAAAAGAGGGCCACACACAGCATCCACTTATAAGGGAGAATTTGTATGTAAAATATGCGTACGATGAACTTTCAATATTGGGTGGATTCTGAATCCGTGCTTTTTTTTATAAATATTAAAAAGCACTGTTTTTGGAATATTTTTTTAGTTAATGTGTGGATTGAAATTATAAGGAACTACTGAATTGGACCACATTCTCTGCCTCAGCAATTCAATGGAAAGTTCTGTATATGTATCTCCTTCATATCGGCAGGTGTAGGCCAAGACTCACCGAACACACACTCTCTTATTGACGATAACTCCGGACACTCGCATAAGACATGCCTAACAGTTTCATCTTCCCATTGACACATTCTGCATAGAGGTGTGTTCACTAGCCCCATAGTATGGAGGTGTTTCCTTAGTTGACAGTGACCAGTCAGAAATCCTACTGTTTAACGTAGGTTTTTCCTGGTCATCGCCAAATATTTCTTCGGCGCCAGCTTCCCATTGTCGCCCAGGGTAATCCTGGCAAGACTGCATCCTTTGATTCCATCCCATCTCTTAAGGGATTGATCATGGGTGTAATGTTTGGCTAGTTCCGCAATTGTCGAAGTCGTTAGGCCGTAGGTGTCACTGGGTCCTAGAATTTTTAGTCCAGCGGCTTCCCTGGCTAAAGAATCAGCAATGCGATTTCCTTTACTCCTGTCGTGCCCTTTAACCCACCTCAGGATAATATTGTTATCTGCCGAGGCGTCAGCTAAATCTTAGTGGCACTCTAGTACTAGCCTTGATATAACACGTTGTCTGTTCAAGGCTAATACAAGGGCTTGTCTACTATCAGTGCAGATTATTATGTTTTCGCCAGAATTTCCTCTTCTGGTTAGTTCTTTTGTGGCAATTGAGATACCAGCCAGTTCTGTTTGAACCACGCTGGTATTGTTTCCCATTCCCCACTTGATCTTTAGGCTTAGTGCTCTCGAGTAAACTCCACATCCTGAGCCTTCTTTCATTTTCCAACTATCTGTATATATGCTTATTGCATTTGCAGCATCTGGCTCTGTGTTCTGTTTCATTTGAATTTTGTAGGGGTTTGTTAAACAAAAACCTGTGTTCAATTGCATCGTTGGCTGCCTGCAGCAGAGGTAGCGCAGTGAGCGCTTCCTGCCATAGGCTTAACCTCAATTGGCCCACTCCTACTTCAGGGTTTACACCAGCCGTGCGCAATCGTACCATGACCATTAACGCAACCTCCTTGACGTGCAGGTCCAGAGGGGCCAGACCAGTAATTAGTTCCATTGCTGCGGTTGGTGTTGTTCTCATGGCTCCTGTGATGTTTAAACAAGCCATTCGCTGTATTTGATATAATTTTTGGATGGCCGTTGCTTGTTGAACCTTCGGTACCCATGCAATTGCTCCATACGTTAACATGGGTCTTATTATTGCAGTGTAGATCCAGGTGACCACACGGGGTGACAGACCCCATGTGCGTCCCACTGTCCTCCGACACTGCTCATAAGCCACATATGCTCTCTTTGCTTTGCTGTGTAGATGAGAGTTCCATGTTAGTTTCCTGTCGAAGGTAATACCAAGGTATTTCACCTCTTCCGAAAAGTTTAGTTTGCTTTTGAAGATTTCGGGAGGTTTCAAACCCGATAAAACTTCTTTTCCTGGTGAAAAGGACCATCTCAGTCTTTCTGGGATTGATCGACAGTGAGTGTTCCTTACACCATTTTTCAATTAATTCAAGCCCATCCTGCGCTCAATGGAAAGTTATTTAGTTACTACCTCAAATCATTGGTATATACGCCTCAAACATCAGAGCTTTTGTATTTTAGCTGGAGACGAGCATTTCCAGCAATAATAAGGAATCGTATTCCATTTTTGCATTTCCCATCTTCACTGTTTACCAATCTCAATACGTACAATAGTTTGAATCCATTGGTTTTGAGAAAAACTCCAAAAGCTGTCCAAACAACAAAAATCTCAAATATTATTCCTATTTCACAAAATATTTCACCTGGATTTGAACAACACTCTTTTTGTATTTGTGTAATAAATAAGCAACTGTAATTAGAATGGAAAACTACGAAGTTTTTTGGAACACTTTAATGCAAGATAAATTACAATTTTATGTAAATAATTTCAATTGACAATAAATTCAAAATGAATATTAGTGATTCCGAGTTCCATTACAGAAGTTTTTTTTTCCAAATTATTGGCCTATTTATCTAGCAATACAACAGCACTTATAATCTGCTTTTATACTCCTTTTCGAATTCCAATAAAAAATGTTGCGAAAGGATGTTTAGATAACAGTGGTATTCGGTGATTATACCTAACGTTAGTTTTAGTTTTGTGTTGACAGATGTGTTAATTATATTATGATAGAAAAGTTTGATTTATAATAGGTCGAAATTTCAAATTCACGGAAGATACTCTAATCTGACATCAGTTTTTATCAGTTTCCATTAATCAGACTCGCAAGGTGAGAGTATTCCATGGAAGTGATTGATGACTTAATACTGTTAAGTCAAGAAAACATTGTATTCTATGTGAAGTTTAATTTTAAAAAATTGCAAAGCGCTTCCGGCTGTTAAGCCAATATCAGTGCAATACTCGTCAAGTATATACAAGAAACCAATTTAAATCAATTCGACAACACATTAATACTGTTGGGTGAAATGCGTCAAAATATTTCGCTTCAACCTATACTATCAGGATTATCAGTTGAAGAGCTAAAATAACTTATTGCTGTTAACAACAGGTTTTCGAATTATTGGTCAGTTATTCATATAATCCGATACTATACCTTAACGTTCAAGATGCGCGATAGTATTGAAATAAATTCCGAATAAAATTATTTAAATTTCTTCGAAATGAACGAAATGTCAAAATTGACATTTATACTTCTAGATCGGTTTAAAATATATTTTGCATTTTGGTGAAATTGTTTTCATGTTATTTATTACTTTTCGACGTCTGAACGGTAAGTAAATCACTTACCGACGTATTAAACTTAGAAACCAGTAAACACACCCTACCGTGCTGACAACCGATGCTGTAAATAAACAAAAAAGATCAATCGCGCAAGAAAAATTATGGAAATAATAGTAAAAATTTATCCGAACAAATTCAAGTAGATCACCAGCACTGCGAATACCAGCTTTGCATAGAACTTTAATATAGCATCGGTGGTTCAGTGGTAGAATTCTCGCCTTCCACGCGGGCGGCCCGGCCCGGATCGATTCCCGGCCCTAGCATATGAATCGCTGAAAGCATTCATTAGCGCGCTTTGGCAGTAAAATCGTCAGGTTTGTCGTCAAGGTAAACGGCATGACCATCTGATAGTACTAGATATTTGACATTGACCATCAAAACTACCCCCCACCCCCCAAAGAGTGGGGTCCATTCTGTGTAATAAAATTGACCATTTTGAGGTGTTTTGAGACTTCATCTCCAAAAAAACCACCGCTACAAACTCCACCCCAATCTGTTTTTCGTCGCTTCTTGACAGACATTTGGTAAACTAACAGTACCTAATAAAATTTTCATTTGCTTGAATGAGTATTTATCCAAAAAAAATCCCACGACATCCCACATCAACCCTCTGACATACTTAGTACATTACAAGCATGGAGTCAAATCACCCTTGGCAAAGTCTCATGCCTGCATAGCTAGCGTTCTAGGAAACATCCAGGTACAAGTTGAAGAAAATTACTGCTCTAATGAAAATGTGTGTCACGCGCAAAATTTTTAAAGTCAAAAGTGGCACATTTTGGGTACAAAAAAGTTAGCCACCACTGATCCATAGTGATCCGTTCCACTGTGAAACGGTTTATTTTCTGCTATGTATTTATTTTTTGGTCGATGTTTTAAAATAACGTTGTGTAATAAAACCGATATTAAACTGGTACATCAGTCAAATACTTTATACGACATTTTATCAGTATTATTGTATTCGAATGCTGACGTCTGACAAAAACATTAAACAACTGCTGAAACGTAGATATCAAATTCACTACAATGAAATAGCTCTGCATTCCATTCGAGCGTGAATATTATTCCAGGGGTGGTCCTACTTCTACAAATAAATTCTTTCCTTTCAATAACTACTCTGAACCAATAAATTCATGCCATATTATCAGAAAATTCGAGAAATCTTATAAAATCAAACAAGCTCTCACTACCACTGGCAATAAACTGTTTAACGGTTTTTACTGATACTTCCATTGTAAAAGTGGTAGGTACTCTAATTACCAAAATATACCAGTTCACCTTCACTATTGAGAAATTTCTAGGTTACCTGATCTCAATAAACTAACAAATTTGTTCAATATCTACTGCACAAATATACCCATATATTTGTTATTGATATTGAATTTTTATTGGAAATATATTTTTTTTGTGTCGTATAGAAGCAAGTATAGGAGTAGAATGGAATTGTCAAAATATACAACCTTCATGAGTTCCAGCAATTTCATATATTAGTATATATCTCACTCAACCCCTCGAAAAAAACAATATTCATGAACACTCTGTGGTATCAATAATAGACAAAAGTAAGGAATGCCGGTACATCTTCATGGGTTCTTCAGTAAGTATACTTCCAGCTTATGATCAAAATGTTCAAAATATCATTTTCGTCCACTTCTATAACATCCGGGTGCCTACCAATTTCAGTTATTTTGGGTATTTTTTCCGATGGCGATGGTTGAGACCCAAAAATGTTTATCGATTGGGATGTTATCTATTATCGAATACTTTCGTTCGGCTGATCAAACGTCACCGTAGATAAAATTTACATCAGCATATTCTTCATAGGAATAATTAGCCATTTTGGTAAAAAATTAGAATCAAAGCAATTTGACGAAATTTTCCAAAGCCAACTAGGTACTGAGAAGATCGTACAATCAAATGATGATATAGATTGCTAAAAATACAAAATAAATTGGAATTGATTTTTCTCGAGAACGGTGCAATGTCAAGAGGGAAAGTTTTTTGGAAAACACTTCATGGTTGTGACCGAGCAACCGAAAATTAGTTGAAAAATTCATCAGGCTTTCCACGCCTTAGAAATTTCTTTCAATGACATACTGCTTCATAGAAGCCCACACTTACTCAAGAGGGTTTAAGTCCGGTTGATAGGGAGGTAATAGTGAGGTCCAATGTTCTATACCCGCAAGTAGTTTGTCGATTCAGTTAGTTTTGAACTGAGGTGGTCGGTAAGTCGGCACAGCACAGGCTTAGAAAATTATAAAAAATGCCGAGACACGTCAACTTTTGAATTGCGTTATGTAAACATAAATGTAAATGTACAGGGTGATTCACGCAAG
The DNA here is from genome assembly GCA_910591675.1 of Galerucella calmariensis. Classification (NCBI taxonomy): domain Eukaryota; kingdom Metazoa; phylum Arthropoda; class Insecta; order Coleoptera; family Chrysomelidae; genus Galerucella; species Galerucella calmariensis. The sequence goes on along the minus strand of CAJUYG010000709.1, from coordinate 65,459 downwards.
TATGCCATAGTCGGTGTTGTTGTTTTTTTAATGAAACACCCTGTATATTTGCATATTTTTGGAATCCTCTTAATAAACCGACTCCAACAAACTGAATAATGTATGGTCAATTATAAATTATACAGGGTGGAATTTTAAAATTAATAATGTATTACACTTGAAATATTGGTACTTTTTTAAATTAGCTAGATATGGATTTATCAAAAATCTAAACTAACTAATTATTAGACGTATTTGTATATTGAGCAAAACCTGCTACGGCCATGAATTTTATGATAAATACCTAAAAATTGCCTAAAAACGCCAATAATTAGACAAAATCGGTAAATAATGTGGATTGTCTTTAATCGGTAAATAATGTGGAATGTTTTCTACTCTGTCAGTTTTTGATGTGTTGACAGTTTATAATGGAAAAGTAAAATCTTTGTCAAACACTCTTTCCTGGTCGACATAACAATGAAATATTTAACTGAGACTCACCGAATTGAGATTTTAATGATGATCGGGTACGGGGATAACTGCAGAAGTCAAGTTATTTAATCACAGGTATCCCGAATTGCCTAATATTTCACAAAGTACTGTGTCTAAAATTCATCCACAATTCAGAGAACTTGGACATATCAAACCATTGAAAAGAAAACCACACTTCGTTAAAGATGATGTGGAAGTGGATATTTTGTGAAGTCTCGAAGAGAATCCAACTTCAAGTACACGTCAAATTGCCCGTGAAAATAATGTAAGTCATACAACTGTTCTAAGATGTCTTCATAAAGAAGAACTTCATCCCTACAAATTAACTTTTTTGCAGGAGTTAACAGAAGACGATCCAGATCGTAGAATGGATTTCTGCGAAAGATTGATGAATAAGCTGAACAGAAATGAGATAGCTCTTGGTACCATTCTTTTTTGTGACGAATCAACATTCACATTGAATGGAGAGGTAAACCGACAGAACTGGAGATATTGGTCAGTAGAGAATCCTAATTGGATGCGTGAGACACATACTCAGTACCCTTAAAAGGTGAACGTTTGTGCCGGTATCATAGGCGACTATGTTGGTCCTATATTTATAGATAAAAATTTGACAGCTGAAAAATATTGAAATATGCTTAGAAAGGAAGTTATTTCTGCGTTGGCCAACTTATATCTCAACGCAATAGATCCTAGCTTACCGAATGAAAATGTTTGGTTCCAGCCAGACGGGGCAACACCCCATTATGCTTTAACGGTAAGAGCTTATTTAGATGAAATCTTCCCCAATAAATGGATTGGACGAAGAGGTACTATTGAGTGGCCAGCTAGATTGCCAGACCTTGCGCCGTTAGATTTTTTTCTGTGGGGTTATCTCAAAAACAAAGTATATGCAACACAACCAACTAGCATTGTAAACCTCAAAGACAGGATAACTACAGAAATACGGAATATTTCACCTTGAACTTTAAACAAAGTTAAGGAGGAGTTCTGTAGGAGACTGTGCTATTGCTAACAACTAGGTGGAGAACATTTTAAGCATTCATTTTAATGTATTAAAATCAAATACATCAGGTATTTTATGTGTTTAATAACTGTCAAATGAAAATTCCATCCTGTATAATTCATGATTGACCATACATTATTCAGTATGTTGGAATCGGTTCATTAAGAGGATTCCAAAAATATGCAAATATACAGGGTGTTTCATTAAAAAACAACAACACCGACTATGGCATACTTGCGTGAATCACCCTGTACATTTACATTTATGTTTACATAACGCAATTCAAAAGTTGACGTGTCCTGGCATTTTTCATAATTTTCTAAAATAATAATCAAATTAGTTTTTGCAGCACTTCTTCTTTTTGTTTGGTGTTACAAATTATGCACATTAACCGTCTTCAATCAACTTCGTTTCACGACCAATTTCTTGAACACTGCTTAAACGGACACCCGTTGTCAATACGACACGTTCCTGAATTGTCGTGAAGTCTCTCAGTTTTTGGTAACTTACAACCTCTTTCCACAAAAAATGAATAACTTTTCCAAACTCAGGTTTTTGTGTTTTACTAATATCTACTGTCTTTTACTAATATCTACCGTCCACTGTATATTACCTATACTCTATCTACTAAGTACGTTTCTTTCAATTTTTGTACACAATATGCAGGTTACACCTGCTCATTTGAAACGAAAAAAAATTATAGTGGTGATCTTAGTAATATAAAATTATGCATAGCAAGCTTCACAGATTATATACAATCAATTTATGTATATCATCGCATTCAAGGAACAAATTAGTGTTGGTCTAAATAATTACCTTCAGTATTTTTATATCTCCTAATATTCATGTACACTGTTGTTTAATGTATTCTCGTAAATAAGATTATAGTCGATAATAAAATCAATTAGTATTTTATCATTTTAAAAATGTTATTATCTGGACAATTGTTATAATGTTTTTATAGCTCCATTCAAACTTCCCAATAACAAATACCGAGTAAATAAAAGTGTGCCTTATAAACCTATAATTAACTTTCATTCAACGAATTCTGACATAGATTAACACCAATGGAAAATAAAAATATGAAGAAACTTCCATTTCTCGATCTAAAAGTTATTTATGTGCAGCTATTTGGAACGGTCGGATGCGAACGGTATGAATAACAAAACAAAGTATTTACCATAATAACGAAAGATTTAATGCCGTTAGATTTGCCCCGTTTCTTGACATTTAGATTGAATCAATATAGTTTATGCAAATGCATTTTACAATTCAGACAGATGATAAATATAGGCCAGTAATAATTTCCAATATCTGCTTTTCAAATATAAAATTAAAACCCATTTGCATATGAATAATGGTACAGTCATCGATACCATACGTGGCAACTTTCAAAAGGTATGTCAAACATGTTTATAAATCAGGATCTTGTAAAGTAGAGCTATTGAGTCCAGCAATTTGATAAAATTATACTGTAAAATGGGGTTGAATTGATAGTTTTCCCAAGTTTTCGAATAATATAATTGAACCTATAAGGATTTTCAGCAGAATAAAAACTCTACACGATTTGTATATCCATATAGAATAGTACCTCACGATCATGCAATCTTTTTTTGATAAAACCAATCGAAAAAAAAATTATAATCATGTTATCAAACCAAAACCTATTTTGGGGTGACTTTGATAGGGCAAATTTTTTTGCATCCTCTGTACAAGATTATCAAAATAAGTTATCAATTCAATACTTTACCATTTTGGTGCAGAATTTTTTTTTATCAAATCTGCGCTGCATTAGGAGAAAATTGATAATCCATATCAGTTGCATGTCTTATCAAAGTGACCACAATTATTAAGGTTGATACATTATACTTCAAGCTGGTCGGACATACAGAATATATCCTTTGGTGAATGAAAAGCAATAATCAGCTTCCAAAACAAATATTTATTCGAAGAACATAAAGTCAACTTGACTGAGGTGAGAAAGAGCTGTTGAACCAATCAGTGAAGCAGCTTGCTTCTATCCATCCATTTTTTGTTCTATTGCATCTTGAACTGGACCTGCATCATCTCCCAGCGCAGCATGGAATACCTTTAGGGCCATTTTCTGTCCATCTATCCCACATGTGCTCTGATTTATATATAATGTGAGGTAGTAATAATACCTCTGAAGCAGAGCCACAAAACATGATAGATATTGCTGATTTATGGATATTCAAGCCTTCAAGTTTTCGGTAATTTTTGATAAGTCGTTTTTTGTAGCAGATATTGAGGGAACAGGAGCAGAATCAAATTTCTGTAATGTTTCATTGACCCTACTGGTTAATTGAACTGAATTCATTATTTTTCGAGAATGACAATTTGCTGTAGGTATTTATCTTGGATATGCCTAATGTCACTTACGAGAGCTTATTTACCCGACTCGGCACCAACGTTGTCAAATTTATTAGTAACATAACATCTCTCCACCACGTCAAATTTAGTAGTTGAGATGCGCATGAGTCCAAGCAGCCTTCAACCTTCTATTCGATGTGACTGAATGTGAGCAGATAAGCCCAGTTGGTAAGATACTGAGTTTACATCCCAGAGGTCCTGGGTTTTTTTTGGTTTTCCATTTTTTATTTTCTGATATTTTTATACATAGTTACACTTTGATCAACCAGATTTGAGCCTGGGTTTTCTGGTTTTTTTCAGTTTTCCATTTCTCATTTTCTGATATTTACATATTAACTTCAATATTGCCATGTTTCTACTAAATTTGACAACGTTGGTGCCGAGTCGGGTGAATAACCTCTAGTATGTCACTTTGGCTACCCCTTATGCCCCTTGTCCCACAACTTTTGTAGCTATGAGAAATTGTTAATTTTGCGTATTATAGCCAATGTGCAAAATAGTGTTTTGAATGGTGGTCGTAGGAAAAATAAATTGTTACAAAAAACCACAGAAACTAACTATATCAGACAATTAAACCGGTAATTATCCATGCCGCATAAACCATTACAATGACAACGGGACTCAAAAATTGATGATAGATAAATATAAAAATCGTTATTGAGATCCCAAAAATTGTAGATGATGGAGTGTGAAAAAGTCAACAACAATAAGCAATATGGTAAGCACATGTATGTAGAGCTTCAGATGGTGAAAGAAAGAAAGAAGAAAGAACTAAAAACTACATTAAAATAAGAATGAAAAAAACGCCGACTATTGGTGCCAATGATAATAATACGCAGCTTGAAGTGATGCTGTATGTTGTAGCCAACCCAAGAATGTTGCAAAAGGATATCGATTATGCAAAAAAATTGGAGTGAAGCTGCATTGGCAAGAACTCTGAAACTAAATAAATACAGACTATTCAAATAAAAAATACTCCAGACAATGTAAGAAGAAGACTATGATCAGCGGTTAAATTTTTGATGTCTCATCCAAAGATACTTTGAAGATAATCCTTTTTCCGGTATTATTTTTCATTATCATCTATTGGAACTGTCGCATCACAACATTGTCGCTGGTGAAATCCTGATAAAGTCTGATGAACAATATTCCGTCAAGAATAATGTCGCCGAGCTATGAATTATGACTTCTTATACGAACCCTTACAAGAATGAGAATGTATTTGGTATCAACAAGACGCTGTCTCATGTCACAGTATATTGAATGTTGGGGAATACCTTGAATGTATGTTCCATGGTCTTTTTTGGCCTGATGGATTTCCCGGCCTTACCCACTTGATTACTCCATATGAGGTTACTTCAAACAGAACATTCACCAAGGAGAGCTGTTTCAGGATGTTGAGGATAAATAAGAACTACTTTTAGAAAAATGTCAAGAAATTCTCCAGAAATGATTAGGAATGTATTATGTGAACTTGCCAATAGAAGGAATACATGCATTTAATGGAACGTGATTCCTAAAATTATTGATAAAAAAGTTTCCCAAATATGGGAAAGATAATATTGCATATTGTGTTTTAAAAATTGTGTTTTTAAATTAATTCAAGAGAAAACCCCACAGTCATTAGTCCGATAACAATGGCACAGTAAAGTAACGTACGAACTCCCTCATAAACATAATGCCAAATAGTATGATTATTTCACAATTGAAATATCAAGCTGGTTAAATGGTATTTAGTTTTAGTATCTGAATTTCACCAACCACCCGGATCTGTTACTGTTTACTGTACCATAAGGGGTTTATGAACCGTTATTATTAATTCCTAGAGACCCGAGTGGAAAAATAGCGTGAAATGTACTTTACTTTCTGTTATCACTCTATTAACTTTGAAAGTTTTGTCAACGATGAATGACTTAAAAGCGACTTCAGGCGCAAGCAAGCAAAACAAACATTAATTTGTTAAAATGTTGTATACGAAATAACCCACTTCAAATTTATCCTCGCATCCATAATTTATGATACCCATAACGCAGTAGTAGTAGCTGAGCACTTAATCTTTCTACCAGACATCAATACACAAAAACAAACTCCATCCGAAAATTCAATAAATTGTTCAAATGTAATTAAAAACGCCCGTAGAAATAAAGTGAAAACCATTAGGGTTAATAACTAAGCCCACATTCTAATGAATGCATTCAGTATTAACAAATAAATCTGGAGATTATTACTTTTGGGCCGAACCTAATTATATTATCAGGCAAAGATCTACAGATAGGGGAATGTATAGCTTCATACAAGTAGTGAAGTTTTGTGGGTTAAAGATCGTACGAGAATATAATCAGCATTGGAATTTTTATTCAATAAATCAATGAGATTTAATCACCAACATGTTGCTAAGCATAAAGTACAATATTTTTCATTAATTTGTACCTACATTTCTATTGAATAGTTAACTTATAGTTTTTTTTTGCTTAGTAAACAACCTTTTTACAGTGATATACAATTCAATTGTTGTATTCTTGAAATAATGAAAGCTTTCTCTTGAAATGCAATTAAGCCAGTGTCGGACTCATATGATAAAAATAATTCATCAATGTTTTCATTATAACATGAAGGTTTGTTGTAATTTAAATTATTCTCAAATAAATTTTCTTAAACTACTCAACTAATCCATTAATTCTTTATTGCCCTAACATGGGACATTAGAAAGCTCACAGTTGACTCAGTATTTCTTGAACTCCACATCTTTGCCTTTATTTTTTCCTTGAACGCTGAATCAACTTTTTGTGGCCCATGACATCCAAATTTTCCACATAGGTCCGAGTCGCCTGTAGTCCAGTCGGGTTAGCATCGAAGGTGTATGCAAGAGCAGTAGGCGAGATTTTTGATGAAATCCCTCAAAAATATCTTGGTCAATGAAAATCAATTGCCTTCACCGGTTATTGCACAATAACAGTTAATAGCCAAAACAACCAAAAATGCACCGA
>CAJUYG010000709.1:19119-53604 GCA_910591675.1 Galerucella calmariensis | reverse complement strand
TATTGCACAATAACAGTTAATAGCCAAAACAACCAAAAATGCACCGAAAGAAGACTTATTTATAGACAAATCAGCTGATTTGATTTGATTTGATTTGATTTGATTTGATTTGATAAAACTAACATTACTTATTTATTATTAAGAAGCCATATTAACGTGAAAATATTGGGGAATTTTGATATAAAAAAATGATTTATTCGAGTGTAATTTCTTCAATGTAAAAAAATTTGTTCTCCTTTGAGCACACCTTCATACAATTGTTCTTCGGAAACTATGAAAGTCTACGAAGCACAATGTCATTTGGGTAAAAGTTGTTTTCATTACCCAGAAAAAAACCTAACATCTTCAATAATATTCCATCTCTTTAAAACAACAAACCAAATATTAATAGTGAATCATTTGAAAGTTTTGACAGAAATTCAAATTTTTTAAATAAGCCTATAGATTATTACCCTCAAATAAGATCTACCTTATACCGAAAAAATAAGTATTTCAGTATAATTGTACATCTATTGTTACGAGAAAAAAAACTTATTTGCTTGGTTTTTACGACTTTTATTTCTTCTAGTATGTAGGCGTGAATGAGATTTATTTTTTTCTTTTTGTTTATATAAATTTTTCCTAATGCGACTGGCTGAATGACGTGAGTCCAAGCCAAAAAAAAAAAAACTTATACGCTACAAATCACATATTTCTTCACCCGTAAGAAATCACATAAGCCTACAAATTATGTGGCAATTGAAACAAAGAATTCTCACCCCACCCTTCCCTATTATTCAGTAACGGTCACCACCTGTATACGTTTGGCGTCAGTCTGCATGTGAAATTAGATCAGTTTTTGCAATTTTTAATTTTGTTTTTGGGAAGTATGTGGTTAAAGTGCTTTGGACAAAAATAAGTTTATTGATAGATTTAATGAATTGTTAAACTTATGGCGATCACAAGAATTGTGAGATATCTTTGAAGGTGAGGAAATAAATGACAATTATAATCAAGTAGGTAGAAGTAACACATTTCTCAATTAAACTTGTCAGATCTACTCCAAGGAATCCAAAAAACTACTATGGGGAAATCATTAATGATCACACTTTATAAGGATAGACAAGGCTATCTTGTGGATACCATTGTTGGTTATGTTTTAGATCATGTAGGTATGTTTGATTTCAACAATGTATGGTTTCTATTTTATAAATGTATGATATCTATTTTAAAAAAGTATGGTTTTCTTTTTAATAGATCAAAATATTCAGCAGCAAGTTTTTTATTCCTATCCTGCTTTCCTACTAAACAGTTTTATGCATAAATAGAGACCATTAAGTTTTATTAGATTTAAACAAGTTTGTCATAAAAATACAAAAAAATATATATTTTTTCACTATAAAATGAAAATTATGGTTCGGTTATGATAAATATGTTGAATTTTAGTAAAAATCAATAGTTTTCTTGAAGAAAGAACATTTGTTTGCAACAAAAAAATATGATTTGCTGGGAAGATACATTTTCTACGAATAAAAAACATATCGTTAACCCAGACAATATACTTTTTCATCATAAAGAAGGCTACATGGTAGCTCCTCCACTAATCTTTTAATGACATTCTGTTAAACCATAGATTTGAGTATGTAGTAGTTTGATGTACGTATTTGAGAGAAAGGCTGCATCCTTGTTTTCTATGATAGATTTGAGTATGTAGTAGTTTGATGTACGTATTTGAGAGGAAGGCTGCATCCTTGTTTTCCGTAATAAATTTGTATATATAACAATTTGATGTACATATTTGTGAGGAAGGCTGCATCCTCGTTTTCCATAATAAATTTGTATATATAACAATTTGATGTACGTATTTGTGATGAAGGTTGCATCCTCGTTTTCCGTAATAGGTTTTAATATATAACAATTTGATGTACGTATTTTAGTAAATTTCAAATATGCATTTTTTTAACTTTATTTAACAGCGGTTATATCTTTTCTATGATACAAAATGTCAAACTGAATTATTTTCTTCAAAAATTATAAACTCAGCAAAATATTTTATGGTACTATAAAGATTATCCTCTTATCTATTCAATCCCTCGGCTTGAAATCGGTGGTGGAGCTGACTGGCCTTTTTCGTCTACCTGAGGTTCGTGGTGGAGTTGATAAATGCCACAAAAAATGCTTAAAAGAAGGTGACAGCTATCATTATGCAATAATTCAATCAACAATTCAACTGTTAAACAGCTTAACTGATTCAGACGTAAGTTGAAAAAAGTGGTTCAAATTTTACCTTAGTAAACGATCAACAAGCTAACGAAATGTTTTGGTAACCATAACCTTGGTCCCTCGTGAGACAACCTATTCAGTTCTACAGTTTCAAGTAGTTGTTTTTAAAGTTCTAAATAACCCAAGAGCATTGATAATCGTTCGGAAAAATTTAACAACAGATTTTGACAGTTTGTTGCCTGGGAACAAGTTTGAGAAAGTTTTTAAGCATTCATCAATGTTCAGTATTACGACCAAATCGTAATATTCTGAAATACTGATTGTTTGAAACGTCAAAATCGAAATATATCAATGGCAAAGTGATAAAGTAAAAATAGCCCATGGGATCTGTTTTCAGTAAAGTGTTGCTGTGTCTGGTTGTGTTTAATCATATGACTGAAAATTAACCGATTTTATTGGATTCCCACTAGGGCAAAACATTTTTTAGTGATTAATTGATAACTGGAACCTTAAATTTAAATTTCAATGTATTGTGCATTGATCTGTAGTCATCGGAAAAATGTATAATCTCCAGCTCATGTCAAATGGATCAATTTCTAGGCGGATTTACAATTTCCCAATCTTCAGCAAATATTAGACGCGTTGTGTGTGAAAACCAATTTTTCTGCAAGTGGCAAAGTCCACCATTCATGCTCAGTAATGTGGTCCAATTGATATACTTCCACGATTCATGTGTGTATGAGAGAAAAAGAGAGAAAAAGAGAGAAAAAGAGAAAAAGAGAGAGAGAGAGAGAGAGAGATAGAGAGAGAAAGAAAGGGAGGAATTGAATACTGCCTCTCGGTGCAGGTTACTCAAATCGGGTTATTTATGTTCTCCTTAAAATTATTATCAGTATATTCATTACTTCCTGGAATAGAACCATACCTCGTAATCTTTGCTTTATATTTTAGTTTAAATAAACACAGGCTTTATAACGTTAGCTTTCAGTACTGGAAATGGATGAAAACACTCAACGACGTAATGAATTTACTAATTGTGATTTGCAAGGAACGAAACTCGGCGTTTGCATTTATGAAAGTCATCTTCGGTGATGATTATAGTTATAATTTCGTTTGCTTTTAATCTGGACATGAAATACCAAATACAATTATACCAGGGTTGAAATCTACTATCAACAATAGGAAATATACAGATAAAATTTTCACTGCTTTCAAGATTTATTGTGGACCGTTCGTGAAAAAATGTTTATGTTTATATGAAACCTCACAGTACGCTAGTGAAAGTTGGTGAAAACTACGAAACTGTGGAGTTGAAAATTCTCCATGCTGAGGCCGCTGAATAGTGAATTTCGCACTTTTTTCAGTATTCATATGATTGGTTTTTAACATCGAGGCAATCAATTCACTTTGGTCATCCCCCTCACCATGAAAAATGGACGAGTCAAATGAATATTAGACTTGCTATTATCTTAATAATATTAGTCGTCAGTGACTACAAACAAAGAAACCCCTAGTAGCTTTTAAGATATTGAATGTGCCTGGATTGCGAGTAAGTTATCAAATAGTGTAATGGCCTCTAACCTTTGATTGAGGTACTTAGCTTCTACGACAGCAGAGGTTGTCCTCACAGTGGAATCATTCTCTTCCTTTTGTGGATCCTACAGCTGTGCGATCTGCTAATATCTGAAGCAGGTGCTGAGGCTGATGTTTATGCGCCTGAAATCCTGACAGGAACTCAGAAAGTTCTAGATACTGTGTGCCAGTCTGTCAAGGCTTTTTTGGTTGATTCAGTAGTTTTTGCCGAGTAGCTCAAGTTTCCCAAATATTGACTGCCATTTATGTTTTCACTGCTGTTTTAATTTATTGACAATTTTCCATGGAAAATATGAACGATATAATAATAATAAGTGTCACAATTTTTCCTATCTAATTTTTCCGTCAATATTAGTTCAAACCCAAACTAAATTAATATGGCTATGTAGCCAATGTCAATGCCTTTCAAACGAGATATCACTTGCCATAAGGTCCTATTTAAAATTATTGGCCAGTGTGGCACTGTGACGTCATCTATTACTATTACGTCACCTGTTACCATTCGTGGAGAAGTTAACAACACTCTATTTTCACCCTCCAAATTTTATCAATGTAAGTGTAGCCGTTCAAAAGATACGAGGGGGGGAGGGGACTTCTGAATAGCACTATATATTGTATAACACTTGCTAATATTCTCGACGAAGAAAAATTGTATTCTGGAGAATTACTCCATCGATAGAGCTAATCAAGCTTCAGTGATTCATTTTGGAGAGCTTTGATTGATTCTGTATCTGTAGAGTGGGGAGGGTGAGTGTGTAGGCTCACAGCACTTAGGCCACATGTGACCCATTGTACATCCTCCCGAGGAGTTGTCCTCCTAGGTCATTGTCCATCCTGTCCTCCTTAGGAAGGTGGACAGGTCACTGGGAGACATCTCCTTTATATCGGCAGGTGTAGGCCAAGACTCAACGAACACACACTCTCTTATTGACGATAACTCTGGACACTCGCATAAGACATGCCTGACAGTTTCATCTTCCTGTTCACACATCCTGCATAGAGGTGTGTCCACTAGCCCCATAGTATGGAGGTGTTTACTTAGTTGACAGTGACCAGTCAGAAATCCTACTGTTAAACGTATGTTTTTCCTGGTCATCGCCAAATATTTCTTCGGCGCCAGCTTCCGAGGGTCGCCCAGGGTGATCCTGGCAAAACTGCATCCTTTGATTCCATCCCATCTCTTAAGAGAATGAGCATGGGTGTAACGATTGGCTAGTTCCGCAATTGTCGAAGTCGTTAGGCCGTAGGTGTCACTGGGTCCTAGAATTTTCAGTCCAGCGGCTTCCCTGGCTAAAGAATCAGCAATGCGATTTCCTTTACTCCTGTCGTGCCCTTTAACCCACCTCAGGATAATATTGTTATCTGCCGAGGCGTCAGCTAAATCTTGGTGGCACTTTAGTACTAGCCTCGATATAACTCGTTGTCTGTTCAAGGCTAATATGGCTTGTCTACTATCAGTGCAGATTATTATGGTTTTGCCAGAAATTCCTCTTCTGGTTAGTTCTTTTGTGGCAATTGAGATACCAGCCAGTTCTGTTTGAACCACGCTGGCATTGTTTCCCATTCCCCACTTAATCTTGAGGCTCAGTGCTCTCGAGTAAACTCCACAGCCTAAGCCTTCTTTCATTTTTGAACCATCTGTATATATGCGTATTGCATTTTCAGCATCTGGCTCTGTGTTCTGTTTTATTTGAATTTTGTAGGGTTTGTTAAACAAAAACCTGGGTTCAATTGCATCGTTGGCTGCCTGCAGGAGAGGTAGCGCAGTGAGCGCTTCCTTCCATAGGCTCAACCTCAATTGGCCCATTCCTACTTCGGGGTTTACACCAGCCGTGCGCAATCGTACCATGGCCATTAACGCTGCTTTGATTGATTGAAACAAGACTGGAAAATTCCCCATGAAAAAGATAAGCAAATGATCCTCCGGCATACCGCAAAATGGAGAAAAAAAATCTCAACACAACCTCACTTACCACACCATGACGGTGATAGATAGTGCGATAACAATGGGAGGTGTCGATTGAACGGAGACAGGTGATGGTTATACCACGAGCCATAGGTTTTACCACTACCAAAAATTGGAAAAAATAATGTTTTATTATTGATAAGCTATCCGTCGAATAAGAAAATAATATTAAATTTGTTAGCGGAACTTCGTGAAATTTAATGATATAAAGTTTTTCCTGAGCTATAATATGGGTCCATATGTCTTTCCCATGTGTCTAATTTTTGGCTAAAGGAATAGAGCATACCAAGAGAACGCATATTTCGTCTCAATGTTTCTTGTTCATCCCATCATTGCTACGACGGAGACAAGAAATCTGTTTTATCGTAAAGCTCCACTTCCTTCGTCAAGAATCCTTCCCCAGAGATCTATTCCACTGTAACTTGGAAGCAAAAGTGGCTTAGCTGAATTGACTAACAATGGGGACTCTCTATAATAAAAAGAGTGATATATGAGTACCTACCCTCATCTCCAGTTCAAGCTGTACCACCTTGTATATTTGTATTCCTCACAATTATGTACAAAAATATGGGCAAACAGTAATTGCATTATCAAAAAGAAACTTATGAATGTAATTGGATTTCGCACTGAGGAAACCGAACCGGACAGAACAATAAATGTATTTTTTGCGAACATTGCCACCCAGAATACAATATCCAATTACTTCCATAGCCAATTTGAAAACCGCAAATTACTTAATTAGAATCTTAAGAGTTCTTCATCAGGGTAAATTTGAAATTCCCCAGTGCTGCTTGGAACCGCCGAGGTAATTTCACAATTAAATGCAATTTTACTAATTGACCATTCGACAGATTCGGAGTTATATAAACTCCGGGCACTTGTTTTAGAAGAGAAAATTTTTATAATTCAAGACTGTCAATGGATCAGTTGAGAGAAATATATTGCAGTGAAATTTTATTGAACGGAGTTGTTTCGGAAAATTACGATTGATTATGGATCAGCCCAAAATTGTATAAACTAGTGTTGTCGCGAGACGAGACAAATTGTGTCTCTCGTCTTGTCGAGAGAAGGCGAGACGAGACGAGAGACGACCTTCTCTCGTCTCGTCTCGCTTCTTTCGTGATTCAAACCAAATATAGATAAAACTAAGCTGAATTTTAACGCGTTGAGGTTGGGTTGAAATGGTTGAAATAACCCTCGGACATTGATAAATGCCCAAAAATTGTATGACGACTTTCTCAAGCTTGTTGCTTGTAGGCAACAGACCTCCGCCTACGGCGTCGGTCTGTTTCCAAGCAGCAAGCTTTCGAGATCTGTCATCAAATTTTTTCGAACAATTATCAATGTCCTTGGATTATTACTACTGATATGGGCTATTTTCACGTTGCTATGGACGGACACATATTGATTTATTACGATTTTGAAGTTATAAATATTTCGAAATGTCACGATTTGTTTTAGCTCTGTATTTTTTCTATAATTAGCAAAAAAATTTCCTATCCGAATAACCCTCGGACATTGATAAATGCTCAAAAATTGTATAACAACTCTCTCAAGCTTGTTGCTTGTAGGCAACAGACCTCCACCTACGGCGTCGGTCTGTTTCCAAGAGTTCAAAATCTGTCATAAAATTTTTCCGAACAATTATCAATGTCCTCGGATTATTACTACTGATTTTTTTTTGCGCTTGTCAAAATCTGACATTTTTGTGGTTTTAACCAATAGCAATACATTATTCTAGCCAATCATTCGGTATTATACTGATAATTCTGCTTCCTCATCGATAATACCTTGTTTACATTGAAACGTCAAAATTTTACTTCGAATTTGTCATTTGTTGCTTTCGTTTATTTGGGCTTCAAGCACTTGTGCGTGACGCCTCAGTCGTCACGACTTTTCAGCAAAACTAACACGATTTTTTAGGATCCTCTAAACCACTTGTCATGTGCCAATGCCAATGAATTTCCTGTGTTGTTAGAAGAACAGTGTTCAATTATAATTATCTTCTGTAAGTTCCTTGTGACATTACTTATTCTTTTGGGAATTATAATTATAATGTAGTTGATAATATAATTTTGAATATTTAGATATTTTCAGTAAGGTTTAAATCGTAATCGGCACAGTCTTAACCTTTAAATAAACGTCAAATATTCAATGTCCGTGGCTTGAAGCTCGTACTTTTCGTTATGTGCTTGAGGGGCAAGGGGAAGGTGAGACTAGGCGTGACGCCCGGTAATAAACGAACGGAATTCAGTCACTACGAGCTGCTACTAGCAGCCAAAAGTGAATAGTCGAAAGCACCTATTATTGACAACTAAAAGTGCTTCTAAATTTATTGAAAAATGAACACAAACCGATTCAGTCCCATCACCCAGGAAAATATTGAACATTCAGGTGATACAAACTTTTAAACTGTTGAAAAAAATAATCTTCCCAAATACAACTCGCTCTTCAAATTTTATCACATAATTTTTTATTTTCATCACTCAAACTTGTTTATTTTAGGCAAAAACATTCAAACAAACCGAATTTAGATAAAATCCCTCGTCCTAACCGACTCGTGATTTTACCAATCGGTTTGTTTCCATATTTTTGCCAAATAAACAAGTTTTCGTGGAAAAGAAAAAATTATAGATAAAATTTGAAGCACTCGTGGTATTACCTTTGATAATTATTTTTCATTAAAGTTGAAATAACAGCATCACGTTTTTAAATGAAACCAGCTGTTTTCGAATAATTACACTTTAAAGAAGAAATATACTCGTATGAAAATTGTGAATTATATCGATACGTGATATATCAAGGTCAGAATAATAAAAGTTACATTATATTTATGTGATTCCTACTTGTGATTCACAAAATATTAAACATCGAGTCACATCAAGTGTAACTTCTGTCATTCTAACGATGATATTTCACATATCGATATAATTATCAAAATTATCTAGAACTTTTATATATACCTTTGTATTAAATTGGAATTATTTGAAAGCAGTTAGTTTCATTGAAAAACATAATATAAGTAGATTCCACTAAGCTAGGGTCCATACAGTGAATTCAATTACAATAACAGTTTGAATATAAAAGATTCACAAGTTTCATCACTCACAACATAATTAAAATGAGAAGGAGGTAAATTACTTCAGGTAACTGAGAAACTCGTATTCATTGCGGGTGTCTCAATAGCCGTAGTCAAATGCCTCATGTTGGTACCATTTCCAAAATTCTTGAATACACTAGAAATTATTTCGTAGGAATTTTGTTTCTGAGTATTCAATTCCCTGCGGGGTCCAGATATAAAATGTGATGTTATATTTTTAAGATATTACAAAAAATTTCTAAGAATTTGTATCAATAGAGAAACTGCAAATTGTAATTTATTATGAACGAAAAAGTATTTGCCACAACCATTTGCTGGAGAAACTCAGAACTTCCATCCAAGCATGCATACAATTTTTTTCATTAAAATCCTGGTAGACTGGAAGAGACAATATAAATCCATATAACAGTCCTTTGTTTCCGCTTGATAGAAGCGCAACTGTCAGGTTTTACTCAGTCTTCTTTGTTTAACCGCTATTCAAATAAATGGAAAAATTAAAAACCGCAAGTCACATGGGACGTCAAACTTATTCCAAGAAACGACATGATTCGTTTCCGTTTTAATACTTTTAAAAGCTCTCTAATCCTATATTTGTGAGTCTTCTCAGTTCTTCAGAGACGAACGGAAACACGTTATGTTGAATTTAGTTACACTTTGGACAAAATGTCAACTGGATAGACAGTAGCGATATAATTATTCACTTAATAGCTAAAGGATCTTCAATCCGGAAAATTTATAAATTGAGTGGAAAAAATGCCCACTGCGCTTGAAGCGCCAAAATTATTGCTACAGTTAATTGAGGTAACAAAAAAAACTTCTTCCCAAAAAGTTGGAAATTTTGGAATATCCAGCGATACTCGATAGAGTTTACTATTTACACTAGCACTACACCAACTCTATCACTTCTCACTATCTTACACGCGTTTCGATAATAACCAAATCACTTATTCAGAGACTGAAGCAAAACTTTCCAGTTCAAATACAAAAAAGATCTAAACACCTTCATAGGTAATCGAACTTAACAGTGAAAAATAATTCTTCATTGAAGTACTACGCTATGTACTACATTTATACTCTATCTTTGCATTTCGGGATAGATCTTAGTAAGAAATTATAACCATTGATATCGAGCACCTCACGCATGCAATTACCACAATTTTCTCGTTAATTAAGAATTCTTTTTCATTTTTTAGTCCAATTACTCATGAAGCGTGCTGTATTGTCATTCATCCTTGACAAGTGTGTAAAAAACGCCCTTCTAAACAGTGTCAAAATGCGTTGCTCACAATATTGGGAGGGAAAAATAGTATATTAAGTATCAAGAACGGTAAGGGTTGTTTACCGGTCGACAGCAATTTTGCTGGTATTACCCTTAACGTTCGAAATGCTTATACCATTTTTTGCGCGATCGTATTGAAATATTCGAATTTCGAATAAAATAATTTAAATTTCTTCGAAATGAACGAAATGTCAAAAGTGACATTTATACTTCTCGATCAGTTTAAAATATAATTTGCATTTGTTTTCATGCTATTTATTACTTCTTATATTGTTCTGTTCGATTCTGTTCATTACAGAAATATCAATCTTCTTATATTTTTTTGTTCCTTTTGTGTAATGAATGAAGTAATATATTATTTTTAGGACCACTTGAATGTATGTAGGGCTAAGACGTCGGTAAGTAAATTACTTACCGACGTCTGAACGGTAAGTAAATCACTTACCGACGTGTTAGACTTAGAAACCGGTAAACACAACCTACCGACCTGACAACCGATGCTGTAAATAAACAAAAAAGATCGATCGCGCAAAAGCGATATTGAACATTCAGGCGACAAACATTTTCAGTTGCCTCTCCTGTATATTTTCATTAGACTCGTTATGTGAGTGAAAATGTAAACAAGCGTATTTTGGTTGATATTGGAGGCAACTCCAGTCTAAGGGCCGAATTCAGAAACGACACTACTACTACACTCCTTTTACACTCAAATCGCGACTCGTTTGAGAGTGAGTGGAACTCACCCACAATTTTGGTATTCAAAAACCATGTAGGTTGAGTAACTCATGTGAGTAGAGATTGTAGTGCACTAGTTTCTGTTTCGAGCTGTCAACATTGTAATTTTTGGTTTATTTGAACTAAATTTGACAATTCATATTAATCATTTCCCTTGTCTATCCATTCCCTGAATATAGATAACCTCAAAAATTATATTAAAAACTTTATTATTCATTGAATGAATATGAGCGAACAAAAGAAATATATATCACCAAGTGAAAAAATATATTTAACGGAGTTAGTGGCTCGATATGAAAATAAACCCGGGAGTGGTCGCTATATGAGATTTTCTCTCACAAAAGTTTCATTTCGTAAAACTGTAAATCTTTTCATCAAGTTTGGTACCTGAGACCCTCCCTAGTTCATTTTTAGAACTCCTTCTGACTAATAGGGGTAGGTCAGTTTACCCTTTCCTTTCAGTTCCTGTTCAAGTTCGTTGTAAACAACATCATCCCGTTTCTGTGAGAGATTCTCTCATCGCGCGACCACTCGTGTAAAAGTTTTATTTTTATTTTTTTTAAGTGTTATTCTTAATTTTTGGTAATTTTACTTATTACTAATTATTTTCATACCATAATGTTTCAACGGGGGAAAAAGTTGGCCGATTTGGGAAGAAAACGATATGAAGAAACACATTCACAAATAGGTAAATAAATTGTGTGGTTTTATATTTTAGATACTTTCTTTTTATTTTCGTTACTTATCATGTTTATTCCTATTCCTAGAGCAATGTGAATGGGCTGGTCCATCTGAACCAGTAATTCTAGAAGATTTGGAAGATGATAGAGCTGATGAAAGAGCTGTGAGAGAAACTCTCACGTGCGACCAATAGCGTGAAAGTTGGCGTAGCGACCACTCCCGGGTTTTAAAGAGTGTAAGAAAACGAATTTAGTGAACGCATCCGAAAAAAAGAAAACGTGGGCTATTATCACTACAAAATTCAATTCTGTACCGGATCACACAAACGTAAGTAGTATTGAATAATAGCAAATTTCATTCCCATCCAGTATTACCATGACCTAACTTTTACAAAAGTAATAATTATTGGATTTGACTTGACAGCGAACTCCACACCAACTTCAAAAAGCATGGGAGAACATAAAATGCGGAAGGAAAAAGGAGCTATCAAAAGAAAAACAGCAGAGAATGGCAACTGGCGGTGGAATTATTAAAGCACCACCTAATGATGATGCTACCGATGTCATCTTAGATTGTGTAGACACCGAAATAAAAGATGTCATTGATAGCGACGTGGCTATGCAGACTCATATCTTTTCTCTGAATTTCAAATTTTTTAATATTCTTCCTCTGCTTTACAGATACAACAAGGAGCTCTCTTTTGAGAAAAGGGCAAAAAAGGGGGTCTGCAATTGATACTGAGCTGGCAGCACGTGAAGCCCGTTTAAAAAAACTTGAGAAGCAAGATGAAGAATTTCATATGATGCGAATGAAAAATGAGAGACAGTTACATGCTGTCCAGTTAGAAGCTGAAAAAGTAAAATTGGCAGATGAAAGAATTATTTTAGAATACAACAAAAAACAGTTCATGGACTAATGTATATTTTTTCGAAATAATGATAAAACTTAAGTACTAGTCAATATTTCAATTCATAAAATGCCTGTGAATGAATTTAACTTTTAATTTTACTTACCGTGGAATGGGAAAATAAGCTTCATCATCTTCGACATATTGAATAAACTCGTATAAATCAGCCATTTAAATACAATGAATTGGAAATCAATTATGAAAATCTTTATATACGTCGTTATTAATTGCTTCAAACATAAAAATATGAGGTTATATTGATAATGTAGGGACCAAATAGTTACCCTCAAAATAAACTCATTTATACACTACAATTGTAGTGTCGATTTGAGTATTTCTTGTTTCTGGATTCCAAATTGAGCATGAGTGTCGATTCGAGTACAGATTGAGTGAAAATTGAGAGTGAGTGACGTCTATGAATTCGGCCCTTATTTCAATATTTGTACGAATTATGGAAAAAATATTATTTATCGGCAGCTTCTGACCACGCTTCTGTGAAACATGATTTTCCGTAGGAATGTATAATTATTTAACGATAAATAAAAAACGGAAATTTCATTCGATGTAATATGATAACCAAACAGAGTGTGGTCCAACCAATTTTAGAAATGATGACAAACCCACACTGTCTCAGGTTTCATAAGCAATTAATCTTCCATTCAAACGAATAATTAAAAAAATCCATGCAAGCGTTGTTTTATCTCGTTCATTGAATTACTTACGCTGGAAGATATAGAGGATACAATTACCTTGAGCATTAACGTTGAATTGAAACAATTTATTGTATTCATTAAAGAAGAATTTCGGAAACAAAACACTGGTTCTTTTCTCGCTTTGAGGTCACGTACCAACGTTTACGGTTACTGTGGAAAACGATTTGCTCAACAAAAATTTTCAGTGTCTCTTCACCAATGAATCATTTGGAATGTAATCTGACCACCAACCGAAACATTGTTGAAAGATGATGAAATGATGATATAAGAATAACTTCTAAAAACAGGGTGTAATGGAAGTTCGTACCAGAAACTTAACGATGATAAGGAGTCTAGACAAAGTGCCCCACTATCTTCGTTAACGAACCATATGCTTCTGAAATCCAAAAGTGAAAATTGCCCAAACAAAGCTCTGTGATATACAGAGACATGTTTATTCGGCAATTACTGATGCCACAATCCCCACACCTCCAGCAACCATGAAAATCCCCCTTTTCCCTCCATATCTTTCTGAAGACATGCTAATACGTAGCGAAGCATATTTTTGAAATGACCTTTGACATAAACCCTCAAGCAGTGAACTACATCCTGCCTTACTCATACTGCCACAATTTTGATAATAAATCGGGAGGACGCACCCCAGATAGTGTAGAGCTTGAAAGACGTGGCAGATATTCCTTTTCACGTGTTGCCATGTCGTAAGTGAACACGGATACGGGCGGTGCGATACAACGCACGCATCGCAAGTTTTTAAACTAGGTGGAAAATAGTACTACATTTCAAAAATGATGGTGACGTCGTCAATACCCACCCATTTTACTAGCAGAAAATAGTTAGTGAAACTAAGATAATTGCGGAGAAGATACGTGAATATAAAAAGACAACTCATAGGATCGAGATCGAATTAAGTTACGAGCAGATTAAATTGATTTTCGCTAGTACCACAGAAGAGCAACAAATACATTTGATTATATTGTCGGAAAAATAAGCGTGAATGTTCACTCGCTGAATTCCTTACAGCAACTGACTGCTCCTGAACATTCTGTCCGCACGACGAATGCGCATCGTAGACTTGTACATCTTCAAACTTTCAGGTGTTTGTGTCCTGCTGTACTAGTATCTACCGTCCATAATGCACCTGTGATAATTGCAGAATTATGTTTTTCCACTAAAACTTTACGTAATGCATCATTTTTACAGTTGAATAATTACAGTGAAATCATGAAAGGATTTCAGTGACATTCAGAAATAGTTGAAACATTTTTGACTATATATATATATATATATATAATATATTATATAATGTTATGCGCAATCTATTCTGTCGATTCAATTGTTGTTTGATTCGATTCTATTGCAAGCCACAAGACAACCGCCCTATAGCTCTCCAAGCTGTTAACTGATATCTCAAGCTACTTCACAACTCTCTCACAAAACGAATCATGGAAACGACACAAAATAAGAAGGCGCAAATCATCTGGTAAGGATAAGGAGAAAGAACTTATTATCATAGGCTTCAAGGTCGAGAGGGCTGTGGTTGATAGAGTGAACTTGGTTACACAACTTAGTGTACATTTGGAATCATTTCTAGTTTAAAAAATAATGGAAATATTGTAATTCCAAATGGAAGTAGAATCCAATTTCTCGTAACATGCTTCAGTTCTTCATCTTTCGATTTATTCACCCACATAATACATCAAATTTAACCCTGTTTCGGAAAATGATTCCATGCATGACATAATGGACACTCTGAATTTAATACCTACTATTACTGAAAACAAACCCACTCGGTGTGCTTTGTTTTAATAGACAAAAAAAAAGATTCTTTATGGCTTAATTATCTCACTACAAAATTGAACTCTTGTCTTGAACTCTCGGAATGGCTGTTTGTCCACTTAACACTAGAGTACTCGGCAGTAGAAGAGACCCATTATCATATAAATGTGAATATAATGCACTGTATAAACATTGCAGAAGACCTCGGAGACGATTAACTCTTGCAGTTTACGTTCAACACCTCACATAAAATGTCGAGTTAATTTTTAATGTCGTTGTTTAACGTCAATACGATGGAGTTCAAGTGGGAGGAAGCGGTGTTAGCAAAGAGTGTTCATCCAAATTGAAAGCTTTTCAAAATTTATTGTTTACAGTAATATATATTTGGTCAAAAGTTCAGCTATGGAACTTTATTATTAAAATGAATATCTTCTGACTCCTGTAATAAATTCAAATTCACTATTGTTTTTTTTTATGGAAATTGAACCAAATTGTTTTCAGAGTAAGTATTTAAATTTGAACGTTTCGGTAGCGCTCCAGTGGTCGGTGAAATGATTATTTTTCCCATTTATAGCACTTATTAAAAATTCAAGAACTGAACAATCAATGGAAATTCAGTAGCTCAGTACTGTAGAACATTGTGGTTCAATTTTCTCGAAATTTATTGGCAATGCATTATATCTTCGATGAAAATTATTTTAAATAAGGAATAACTATATTCATAAATGTCTTTTTCAAAAACTCATTTATTATGAAACAGCTTCTACAATAATTTATATAATATTAATAATCTCAGTTGTGTATCCGATGGAGAGAGTCTAGTAAATTGTCACATTGAAAACTCTTTGCTTCAATCATTTCAATTACCCTCTAAGCTTGCCAAGTCCATATTTGTTTTATAGAACCCGTTTTCCCTTTGATCGTAGTCGAGGCAATAAAATTATTGTTCAATTATTAAACAGGACAAACGCAAGTGAATGCCAATTTAATTTTCTAAAGAGAAGTTACATGAGACTCATTAGAATGGAAAGCGGATACATAAAATATTTTTTTGCGCTGGTTATTGTTTGAACGATAATAACAAAGCTGTAGAGAGTTATAATTTTAACATTTAGTTATAAACAGCTGGCATCCAGTTCAAGATTTTTATTTTCATTAATTTCAATCTGCTTACATCAGGAAACAAAAAATTATGATTATCCAAAATTACTAAATTAGTAAACTGGAATTCATTCCATTTTCAACGTTTCATTTCATTCATTCATTTCATTCATTCATTTCATTCATTCATTTCATTTCATTTTCAACGTCAGATATCATAAAATTAAATGTAGGTTTTCAAATGGACGCGAAGAGCGGATGTATGATATCTGAACTCACGCGTATGGTACGCGCGCGTACCATACGCGTCCATCTGAAACGGGACTAAGCCTACTCTCGGTATAAGATGTATTCTAGCGTTTTACCAAGCAATTATAAGTTAACCAATGGAATAAGATTCTCGGAAAGACTAGAATAATCTATACCTTCGCCGAACAGACAGATATGTCGGTTACTCTACGAATAACCTCAAAAAGTGACATAAGTAAATAGAATTACGCGTTGTAGCAATTTTAGTGCAACCGAAATGGAAATACTGTTGAAGTTAGTGGAAAAACACAAAAATATCATTGGTAAGCTAATGCTTCTTTATCTAAATAAATATTATTATGCTTACTTTGTCTACTCTATAGAATGCAAGCTAACTGATGCAGTTACCAATACAGAAAAAAAAAGCTTTGGCAGACCCTCTGCCAACAATTTATTGCTGCCTCCGGAACATGAAGAACATCAAAAATGTTAAGAAACAAATGAGATGCCTGGAAAAGGAGCAGCAAGAGAGATCAAACTGCTCTCAAGAATAGTTTATATAAAACTGGAGGGGGACCTTGTACTAGTGATAGTACATTGAGTGTGTGGACTAAAAGAGATTTGGCTATACTTGGAGCTACATCAGGCGATAAAGTTTCAATACAATACGATCATGTGTTCTATCAATTTTGTCAAAAATGAAAATATGGACCAATTATTGGATTTTTCATAATACCAGCCCATACATTTGTTTTTGTGGTACCTATTTGCTTTTGGTACTCTTGCATCCAGTGTGGATATTTATCAGACCAATAACGGGTGTTTTGCCGGTTAATATGACCGTTCATTTAAAACGTTCTCTTCGGTCAAAGTCGTTTTCAAACAGTTCATGGATAAGACGTACTTTATAAGGATAGTATTTTACTTTTTTTTTGAAATGTCTGATATTAGAGTATTTCCAATACCAAAATCGCCAGATAATCTTCGCACTATACAGTGTGGATTCTCTATTGCCGACAAAATTATGTCTTGTTGAATATTCTCATTAATTTCTGGTCTACCTTGCTTTGCTGCATGCCTCACATGTACTAATTCTCTGCATATTTGCTCTATTCTACTCATCGTAAATTGTGGAATAGGTTCACAATATGGGTGCATTTCATGGAAAAGTCCGCATCTTACCGCCAACATCAACAATCAATGTTAATATCAGTTTAGTTTGGAAGCATTTTGTACAAAAAGCTGCAAATGATGAATTGTTTGGATAGTTTTTGAATAAAAAATACTCTCAAAAAATAAAAATATTTTCATAGTTCACGGGCCTGGATCACTGATATAAGCTGTTGGAAACAATGTTTGAGATAGTGCGGGATGTTTATTAAAGTTTATTAAAGTCCCAAGTAGCAATTTAAATTCTATAAGGTTTTTATAAACAGCTACAAGATATGTCTTATGGGATACTTACTTAAATTCTTATAACGGTCTACAAAACAATTATATGATCCTTATACAACTGAAAAGGGCCCATTTTTATACAACTGTTTGGTTGTCTAACATTTCTATTAAAAGTTCATACAACTCTTATATGACTGTTTTATAATCATTCATACAGCTACTATAAAATGATTTAATAATGTGTCATGTAGTCACATCTATAAAATAAGATGCCTTGAACAATATTCTATTGTCAAATGGAACGGTATACGATAACTGTTTCATAACGAAAAATATTTAGGCACTATACAACTGAAAAGTGTTTTATAATGCAACGCAATTGAATGCTATACAATATTTATTATACAACATTATACAGCTTCAATAAGACAAGCTCAAGTAACTATTTTATAATGTTATAGCTGTTAGTTACAAAGTATATCATAAAACTCTTATACAATAGGTATAAAAGTCTTATAAAATGATATTTCTGATATTGTATAAACTGGCTTATAAGGTATTATATCATTTCAAAAGAAATGATCGTATAATGCGTTATAGCATTTATTGTGAAAGTCACTATAGAATCATTTAATACAACAATTTTCTTTAAAAAACAAAATTATCGCAACAAAAGGCTGAATGGAAATATAAAGTCCCTAAAACAACGCTATTCGACTATTACACAACAATTCAGTCCTCTTAGAATTAATTCCATTTTGCTAGTTGGGTATGATAATACGTTATTTCATTTAATCCGTTCATTACGTTTATTTTTTCTTTCATCATTTCGTGAGCAGCTTGAAGTTTTTCTATTTTTCGTATAAAACCATTAGCTGATTGAGAGAAATCCTGAATAGTCATGTTCAATACCAATGTGAGATATTGCAATTCAGGATTCTCAGACTTTCTTGAATATCATAAAATTAATGGACAATAATCAATACTCGTTTCCAATTTTTTGTGAGTACCAGTCTCTGAAAATAATTGTAATCTTATGTTAATTTCCAATTTAAAATAATTATTTCACATTTCACAGAATCTATATTTTGTATTTGCATTTGTTGTGTATATTTTGTACTCCCGTGTTTTACATATATTTACGTGTATTTATATTTATATTTTGTGCTTTTTTATTTATAATTATTCATATGTATTCATATTCTATGCATTTGTATTTACATTTATTTATGTGTATCTATGTTTTGTACTTGTATTTAATTTTATTTATATATTTATATTTTTATGAGCATATTGTTATCACGAGACAAGTACTCATGTACTTATCGTTCATTTCTACTTTATTCGCTCTTTATAATTGTAGCCATTATATACATTATATACATATTTGTTGTGAATAAAGTTATTATTATTATTATTACTGATTCAGAGTCGTATGTGACAGTCCAAGCCACTGAAGTTTTACATTATCAGCAATCGATTATCAAGCATGCTCTACTCTCGCCTTCGCTTGGCTATTTCAGATGAAAAAGTGAAAAATTCAAAGAAAATCAACACCTCACGACAAAGAAAGTGGAATATTCGGAGTAGTCGTATATCCACATGTGAATACTCTCATAAAATTACGAATGGAAATTACAGTAAAATAGTCTATTTAGCTACAAATCATCCTGCGACTCGTGTATAATCATTATCTCTCATCTTTAATTACACCAAATAAAAAAATCCAAGCCACGTACAAGTGAGAACGAATAAACTCGCGCTATTAATTCACATACTAAGTAGTGAGTGTATGCATAGTAATTATCAGTTTAGAAGGGCTACGTCAAAGTGTGTATCTCTGTAGTTATATACACCGTGTCCTGAGTTATCGTTATCGCGCTTAATTCAAAAGACAATCCAATACTGTGAAAACTGTTGTAAATGTCATAAAAATTTCTTCCTAATCAGAAGCTTGATACCACTTAACGCTCCTCCAGCAACCACCCTACACTTTCTATTTTCAAATGGCACCCCCTTTATATTTCCGTGGAAAATTGGTTGTCACTCTATTTGGAATACAACGATGTAAGTAACATACTTAGAGGTTGGAAAGTAGCAGTTTCTCAAAAGTAATATTTCTTCAGATTGTATATCAAATATTTTGTACGAGTGAAAATCCTTACTTATAAGGCATTAGTTTCAAGTCTTTTCTCAACCCATATTTTTTTATTTTCCTGATCTCATTAGCTCCCACCGTATTGATTGCTTGTTAAAATACCCTCCATTCCCCGGCCTTGACCGTGAATAGTAATTATCCGAAGTACGCACTGAATAAATTGACAAGAATCATAATAAATCATTTGTGTATTTTAATGTGGATCTGTTACAACGTAAATCATGCAAAAGAAGGCAAAGAATTATAATATATAAATAAGAAACATGGTTGGTTAATCAAGTCCCGCATAATTAACTGAAACTGAAGTTGCGGCATTTATGGAAATAAGTTTATTTAGATTCGCTAATAATATGATACAGTGTTTGACATTAACATCAACATGACTTGTTTGATATTATTCATGGATTGTATGTTATTCAGATATTGAATATTATAACTTTATTTCAAGCCTGATTTTGTGGGGTGTTCTTTTGATAATTGGATTAGATAAGTCAGGAGACAAGATAAATCACTTTTGATCAAAGCAAGATCATCAGGCAGACACTAGTGTATACAGGGTATTGCTAAATTAATGCTTGCACACTCGGAAGGCAATTGCCAATATAAAATTATAATGGGTCTTTCCTATAATAAAAAATGTGTCGAGTGACTATTTTTTGACAAATTAAACTGGAATGGAAACTTGAAATCCTCTCCCTACCTCTAATTTCCAAAAGCTGCTATTTTATATACTATGAGAAATAAATTTTTTTTCATTCTTGCAGGCAATTCAATATAAATAATGTCAAAAGTCATTTCAACCGCCCAGAAAATTATATACACTCTTTTCCAAAATGATCATCCCACATTTATCCGTAAGATAGACTCTTATAGTCACAGCTTTTTTTCTCTTCAACATATAAAAACCAAACATCACTCTTCATAATCATTGCCAAAATCGTTATTTGCCCCATTAACTCAAAAAATCTCAACTCTAACGGCCTTTAGTTATCTTTCGTATCTATAAATTCCGAGAGTAATAAATCTCCTGAAAGCCCATCTTATGAGCTCTTATAAAATCTCAATATCAATACCAACATACCGTTTTCATTGTTACTTTATCTAACAATACAATTTATGGGGGTACTTAGCGCTAAAAAAAATCCCTAGTCAAACTTTACGAGGTGGATTGTTGAATCCAAATTATTTCATTTCCTTTTTTATAAGTACAATGAGGTATTAAATATGGCTGTCGTATTTTACCAGTGAACACACTTTTTACTGCCTGGGATTCAAACTGAATTTTTATATTCTTAGGCTCGTAAAACACATCTTTGAGTGGTGGCTGATGCAGAGGCGTATAGGATTTTTTTAATCTCAATAAATTTCTTTCACAATTTTCCGGTTTGATCGACAAAAAATGCTTTGAAAACTCCATTATATTTCAATAAAAAGTTTTTCTTCTACCAATACAGAAGTTTTTTTGTCCCTATATAGGCGACTAGTTTAGCTGAAGAGAAAGCTTCTGTGTCTGTCTTTTAATATCACTCACCAAATTATCGAACGTCATGTCATAGTGTCGACAAAATTTAAAGTATGTAATCTCCCCTTTTTTTCGACTTCATCTATTTTTTCCAATATTACATTGGAGCTGATTTGGCAATAGGTTCCGGCGCCCAGTCCCCCTCTTCGCTAGTTCATCTGCAATTTAATTTCCTCCTATTCCAGTATCTCCTAGAATCCACAGTTTCAAGCCAGCCAGAATATGCATCTGTTAGACGCTACTTCAAACAATTCCTCAATTCACTGGCTTGATACAACAAATTAACTTTGCTTGCACTCTATCATTGGACTCAAACATAGCTCGAACACATTCCCTAACTTAGCGCTTTTGATATCCACTGCTCCAATGTTTTAAATTTCGAGATACACGCTCTGGGGGTGCATTAAGTTGTTTTAATAAAGTAATATATACGTTCGGAATTATAAAAAACTGTTTGTCATTAACTGACATGTTTGTCATGAAACAAGTTTTCATTCGGCCACATTGACATTAACCTGATCTCCTACTTTTAAATTTTAATTCACAAAATCATGAGCTTAGTGACTCATGGCGTTCCAAGGGATAGGTGGAAAACACTTTTCTTATTCTAGTTAATGTTCCAATGCACCCCTTGAAATCATTCATTCTATTCCAGACCGGGAACTCGACATTAATATTCTTCGTAATAATTTCCAAGCTCCCTCATAAAAGTGAGAAATATCTGCGTAATAACTATGCTTTTTATTTCCATATCAAAAAAGATTTGTTGCCGTTTAATTTTATATACTATTTAATTGCGTCTTTTACAGTACTTATAAATTTTGTCTCCTCAATATGGTGCTCTCCCAGCTGGTTTCCAGATTTTTAATGCTTTTTTTTAGGAAAAAAATAACTGCTTGACAGCTGGACCTGTACTAGATTTATACGGCAGTTATTTTGGGGTTATTTTGATATCCCATTACTTTTTCATTGCATGTGATATGGTTTAATCTAATTGATTAATGTAATGGCATTTTTAGGGGATTTTTTAAACAGTGATTGCCTACGTACTGCATTCTAACTTAAGACGTTATAGTTTTTTTATAGCATGCCGTTGAATCATGGTTGTTTCTCTACCGCTCTCCAAACTTCATTTATATGTTTCAGTTCAACTTCACAATTCAACACAAATCTTTTATTACTTCTATAACACTGGAGAAAAGATTGTGATTCCCTCGACTCAAAATTAAACTCGCAGCCTTTTCCGAAATTTGAAAAAAGTTTGAACGTTAAATCTTCAAATGTCATTTTTTTATAGTGTGTTTATTCTTTTGTTCGTTTTTCACTTTACATTGACATTCCTAGACTTCTTAATGACAGATGATTCCAAATTACAGATACATTGTTCACCTCTTTCCTAGTTGTTTGTCCCGAATAATCAATTGCATTATGGTTGTTGCCAACAGAGGCTAATATTTCGATATGGATCACTTTGGACTCACCCCTCGCAAACAATTGGATGCTGTAGGCTAGGTCTTGAGAACAGTGTACACCTTTCCAGTTTTGCTGCAGTCTTTGGCACAAACCTTTTCTGTGCTTGGGATTGAGAAGCTTGTGTTTGTAGTATGCACGACAAGTGTATCTTTAACCTCATAGTTGCAGGGCTTTAAACGTTCACCTGCAAAATTGTTGACCTATTTCAATTTTTCATTATATCTTTCTATGAACATGGGAGGTCGTGTATATTCTTCTGCTTCCTTATCAGGTGGAGGTCTTCC
Source organism: Galerucella calmariensis (assembly GCA_910591675.1). NCBI lineage: Eukaryota > Metazoa > Arthropoda > Insecta > Coleoptera > Chrysomelidae > Galerucella > Galerucella calmariensis. Next base: position 30,470 of record CAJUYG010000709.1, on the reverse strand, counting down.
AAAAAGGAAGTCGTGTAGCTTCATTTTTCTTTCAGTGACTAGAATAAATGGATTATAACCGATTGATTCGTATTCAGAACTTCTATGAGCTGGCAGAAGAAAGAGGATCTGAAGAGGCCCAGTCTTTTTAGTTTTCAAAAATTAAGATTGAAAGGTATTGGCGAATGGTTCTATAATGACTTTCTACTATTTCATTAGACTGTGGGTGGAGAGGCGTAGTAGCCAGTACTCTTTTAAGCTTCAACTTATCTGGATACATTTCAAGAGAGTCTAACTCCATTTTTAAGCTATTCTCTTAAAGCTTCCAAGTCATTGTCTTTCTTCTGAGTTTTTCTAAGGATTTCAGGAGAATTCTGGCTTGATTGTTGTTATCTGTGGACTAACTTTCTTCAATAGGTCAGTAGTTATATTTTACAATAAATATTACAAAATAACTGTGTTTTTATGAACTTTGGGTATAGGGAATGCTTGACAAAAATTAAAGTTACATAATCGAAGATTTTATTTTTGCTATAAAATACAGGGTGTTCCATTTGAAATAAGAAAGAAAATGACAGGTTCGAGTTTCTGTTTACAAGAGAGAATATAATTGAAATTTAATAGGATACGGAGATAGTGCATCATATTACAAAACTATGTTTGGCAAAATACATTTTTTCCCTTCAACGTACAACAAGCTACAGAGCGTTGCTTTACCTACGATTTTCACATAAACGTGTCCATATCTTTTGAAGGACTCTGTATAACGTGGCAAAACCTTATATCAAAAGCTTCGAAAAAATGTAACCAATCCGAATTCGGTATAATATACAGGGGTTCTCATTTGAAAAATCATATATTTGGTTTGTAACGGAGCAGCACTCTGTATAGTTCGATATAATTTCAAAATATGGACCTTCAGCACATCTACTATTTTTGTTAATAACATCTTTTGGAATCTCCTAAAATAACCCATATACCGAAGTTTGTCGTAAGATTGGTACACCCTGTATATATGCATCTTACAAAAATCACTGTCTGACATACATATCATACAATAAATGTGAGGTGTGAATGAATCTTAACATCTCCCTTATCTCAATTTCAGAAGAAGTTTAGTATAATCTATTATTAGCACAGTTAAATATATTCAAGGTATTAAATTTGTGAATTGGAATTTCGAAGGAAAGCACTGTTTTAATCACGTTTTTATATGCTCGATTATTATAATAACAACTTTATAAAAGAATATTTTTATCAACGTAATTTTGATTGGCTTCAAAAAACTTTATATTGTCAAGCAGTGTACAAATGCCTGCCCGCACAATTCACATCCACGTTCAGCTGTTCGCTGGCGATATACGTGTATCCTGTCTTTGTAAAACAATTACCCCTATATTAGGTATAACTATTCTAGCTTCACAAAGCTCTGATATGTCACCAATTTCAACACTGTTTCATGTTCAGAAGTTCGGAATGCAGACCGGATCTTAATAGGGCTCTCAAGGTAGCAAATAAGGACAACTCTACAAAGCGTATGGGCAGCGGCATATCCTAAACAGATTTTTGTTGTAAATATTTAGATTGTAATCGGATGGTTGGAGCGCGTCAATATTACTGAAGAAAACTTTTCTCAATAGATAATGTATTTATATAGGGTGAAGATATTGTTCGTAAACTCTCTAATTTTGGTTTGTTCTCAAGTATTACAGGTCATTATTAATTATTTTAACGAAATAACAAAAGAAGAATTAACAATATAAATCAATTGAAGTCTGTTCACACTAACAGTGAAGCGCTGTATCTTGGGAACTATTCCTCGTGAGGATTTATTGATCTGTTTGATTTATTGATTAGTTCAGCACCTCAGCCTTTATGCCTTCTGAGATCTGGGTAGTGCCGTTTATGTGAAGGGACCAGGCTATTTTCAATAAGCCCTCATGGGAGAAATCCTTTCTGGTATACTCCAGTCCCATGAGTCTTTATCTCCAATGAGATAAAGCTCCACATTCGAAGATAATGTGAGAGGCTGTTTCCTCCTGTTCCATTCACAACCGACAGATAGGCTCTTTCCTATATGCCGATTGTATGCACGTGCTTCTTTAGAGTATAGTGACCATGCCCCTTATTAGGTTAATATTTTGTTAATCAACATCTCCGAGGGTTTTTGACCAGGAGTTTGTTGTGTTTCTGTTTTGGCACGTGTCTTCAGTACGACTGATGTTTAGTTTGAATTCACCGTCGTAGTGAGTTGATGTAAAAAAAATGTAGTGACTAAAGTGGCCAAAAAAAATACTTGATATTACCTCTAGGTTTCCGAAATAGCAGACAGGAAGCGCAACCGCCATCTAAAAGTTCCAAAGTGACTTTTCACTGAAATACAGCTAGTGAATTCACTACAAACATATATGTATTTTAAAACTGAGCTTGATTTAAATGGTTTTTGCTTGGCACTTTTTGAAGTAACTATTAAGGGGCATCTACCAAATTCGACCTTGCACAATTATGCTTTGTATATTTTTTTGTTTCCCTACGTCCTCACGTTTAAGTTCACATAACGAAAATTTTATTAGAAATATGAAAGCTCCGCAACATGTAAGTAGCCAAGCGGTCCAAGCGGATTTTGGTTCACGTACATCGTCAGTACTGAACTGGGAGACCGGCGAGCGTTGTATCAACAATGGAACGGCACGCGACTACCGAAGCAGAGAGACAATGGGTACGTTTACACCGGGCGTACCAAATTTTTAGTCCGAAGTCTAAATGACGTCACGTGTACTTTACTTCCGGTGTAAACACCCAAGGAGTAAAATTTGGTACTCGAATTTGATCCGTCTCAACTAGGGTGGATTAAATTCAACTTTTAACGGTGTAAACACGGCACATCAATATTCGTGGACCAAAATGACAGTTTTCTAAAAGCACAGAGTAAAAATAGGTCGCTGTCACGTGAGATCGGGTCAAAATAACCTAAAAAAGCTGAATAAAATACCTAAATAAAAAAATATAATAAAAATCTACCATAAAATCAAATTAAGATTCAAGGTTATGTCATTTCAATATGAAAATGTCAATTATTTTGGTCCCAGACTTTGAACCTGGACTATTTTAATCCAGCAAAACAGTCAGTATAAACACTGATGCTCTAAAATAAATAGGTCCACGATTTGGTCCTCAGTCCAAATTGCTCCACACGGTGTAAACTAACCTAATGTCAGTCATAGAAGGATAGAAAAGCGAGAGATGGATTTTTATCCGATATTTTGGTGGTAACAACCGAATTTCAATAAGGAATTGTACGGTCATAGGTAATTTGAGGATTCTGAGATTTTTATATAGTATTCATAAAGCTTCAAATTAGACCCCTTATAAATTAGTTTTTCCATTCAATCCATATTTAATTCTTTACAATGGCTTTAACTTTGCTTAATATGTGTATTTTTCATATTTTTTTCAAAAAAATTTGGTTAGCATTTCAAAGTTTTTATTCAATGAGAACTCTAAGTTCAACATTAATCTACATGATATATTTTTTTCTTAATTTTCAATACATCCATTACTTCAAAGTTCTTTGCCAAAAATACTTATATATTTTGTCAAATCGCTGCCGATAGATTCCCCTTAAAATGGACTGGTGGAGGGTAATTTTATATTTTTTGTATGACTAATAACTCCTAAACGCGCTTACCTATCAAATGTTTGATTGTTAGTGATGCCGCTAGAGGGCGTTTTTGAAAATAATAATAGAAAACAACGAAAATTTCTTAAAAATTTAATGCAATAATATGACTTTTTTCCCATGAGAACGATACCTGAATAGGCAAGTGGAAACCGGTAATGGCCAAATTGTGATACACACTGGTTTGAGGATAGCGCCAACGAACATTAATGTTCGTTGATAGCGCCCACGGAAAGTTAATGTGTGGGTGGGTTTGGTAGAAGCCTTGATGGTTCCTTTTCTATAGAAAGTACCCTTACCGGTGCTGAATATTTTGATTGACTCCAAATTTAAATCATACCTAAAATAAATCGATTACTTCCTAATATGGACGTATACTTGCAACAAGATGGCGCACCTTCATATTATCAAAGAGACGTCGAAGAAATGCAATTGAGTGGCCGTCTACATGCCTCGACTTGACACCACTCGATTTTTTTGTCCAGGGCTACCTGAAAGACCGCGCTTACGTTAACAGACATGAAATACTTGAAGGACCGTATACGTCTCGAAATGCAGGTAATTACTCCGTAAATGATCAACGATTCTATTCGTAGCTTCGAAAAGTGATTGTATTATTGTCAACAAACGAAAGGCTAGAATTTTAAGCACTTATTGTGATGAAGTACTGGCAGCTTAAATTTATGTTAGGTATATAAATTCCTGTAACATCCAGTTTCATCCAGTGTGATCACAAAGCTTGAAACCTAATTGTGAAGACCGCATCCTATCATCTAGAACCACTTGCAAGATGTGATCTTTTAAAAGTAGACAGTATATAATGACAAACCCTGTATAACACATTCCCGTCAAAACATACTTGTTATTTATTAAGGAATATGGAATGATGATTTTTACCCTCACGATAAAGCAATCCTTCGATTCGGAAGAAAATCGTTTTATTCTCCACGCTTGAACAAATATTTCGACAGCACATAAATTATATTATTCTTTTTTAACTTCTGTCCAAACGATTTTTTTGCATAGCTAATTTAGGAACCGCAAGAGTTCGTGTGGGACTATCTGTAATTTTTCATAAATACATGGTACCTCGCCGATCAGTCGATTGATATCACCGATAACATTTTCTGCTTTAAGTTATATACGGCACAACAATCCAAACAACCTAAATCAACGTACCGTCAGAAATTAATATCAACATAATACGTATGGGTACCTTACTTTTATGGTCAGTACCACCAAGACAGCATTCGAAGATGTTATGATACCGGGGGCTGAAATAAATGTGAGTTTTGAAGAAAATTTTTGAGTACCTATTCAAAATACCAATTTAGTTTTTCCAATATTCAGATTATGGAAGCTTATTATTTTCCAAACCATCCGTTATCGATAAAAGTCCAATTTTTTTGATAGTGTGCGAAAATTATGACAACACATTCGAACACATTTGAAATGTCCCTTGATGATATATTCAGCAGTAGTATACTTATCTGAATTATGCTTATATAGCAAATATAGGCAGTTGACTAATTTGACTATAAAGACACTGCAATATTGAATTGTTGTGTACCAACATAATACTATTAAGTTGAATTGAATGGTCAGATAAACGAACACATTCTTCTTGCTTTTCACGAATAACTTCCTGAGTGATTCTCCTAACTTCGTCTTTATTTTTTTTTTTTTTCGGAGCCGTCCTTTCGCCGGTACCACCTCAGCCTCCTGGGCTTATTGTGGATACTCCTAGTGTTCTGACTACAACCTATTCAGCCAATCCGTTCCCTGTATTAGCTCATACAGGTTCTTAGCTGGTTGATTGTAGAAGTCTTCTGGAGTCATTTGGGTTCTACCATACAGTTTCTGCCTTCTGTCCACAGTTGCATAGTATATGCAGAGCTGTTTCGGTATCCTTTTTGCATCTTCTGCATGTAAGGTCTCCGTTGTACAGCCCTATTTTGTTTAGGTGCTCCTTTGTGGGAAAGTGTCCCGTAAGTAGCCCCGTAGTGGTGCGCAGTTTGTTCCTGCTCATTGAGAGCAGTTCTTTTGCTACTTTTTCTGATGGTTCTTTTATGAATTTCTTCCCATGTATTTGCCCAGTCGTATTCTTCCAGTATTTCTTGTGTTGTTCTTTCAACCACCCTTTTAACCATGACCTCGTTAAGCATCTGGGGATGTCCACAGCAGGTTCGGGTCCGTTCATCAGAGTTGACAATCCTACTCTTGCGAGTTCGTCAGCTTTTTCATTGCCTGCGATTCCTTTATGACCTGGTACCCACTCCAGTGTTACACTGTTCCGAGTCGCCAGTCTTCTAAGTTCTTCGCCGCATTCCCATACTAGCCGAGATGTCACCCCTTAGCTCTGAAGTGCTTTAAGGGCGGCTTGGCTGTCGCTGTAGATCCTGATCTGCCTGTTGTTGTAGGCTCTCATACTGTTAGCCCTTGCACACGCAAGTATTGCATAAACCTCTGCTTGGAATACAGAGGCGTATTTTCCTAGCGAGACGATTCCTTCATATTTGCTCGTCTTGCTGTATATGCCCGCTCCGGTGCCGTGCCGTCTTTAATTAGGTCTTTCAGCTTCTGTAGATTTTGCGGTTTATCTTAAATTTCAAAGAATCCCATAGGAAATCTAGAGGTGTAAGATCTGGAGATGTTGGGGGTGCACTATGTAGAAAATCATATATAACACTTTGTGAGGAACTGACTAAAATTTATTGATCATGAAATATAATTTTGGACAAAACATAGCAAAGATTTTAGGAAGAATCTCGATATAAATCTCAAAATAGCCGGAAGAAGTCGATGGACATGTTACATAAGCATATTCATTAGGTATCTGAAAAAAAAAAACGCTTGGTACCTAGAAGCTGTGATAAATTTTTTTTTTTTTTAGGAAAACCAGTGGAGACATTCATGCTTTGTATAGTTTTCAATGAACAAAGGTTTCATATTCCTAAGAAACACCCCAAAAAACAACATCTGGCTTATATTCTTGTAATATCGCTGCCCTTGAATTAATTACAATATTTCCGTAAGAGAACTCAAGCAATGAAACTCACAATAGCTTGATAGTTAGAACTGTGCTTTTCAGTATCATATATACTAGATTTTTAATAGCATTTTTCTCTAGACTGTTTCCAATAGCATTCATATATTAAACATATACCTGGGAAATATTTTCATCAGTCGCTCAAGTGTTTAAATTTATCCATGTCTTTCAAAATACCTTCGGTATTCGGTTTACTAATAATTTGTTGCTCACTCCCTGTAAAATCGTTTTTTTTTAGTCTTATTTCTCACAAAATAAATGCATGCAACAGCCGGTGTTTCGCCAGCATCAAACACATGCTTCTTCAATTTGTCGAGATAACAACAGACAAATATAAATAATAAAGAACAGGTAACATTTGAACATTAATTTTCATGTCCACAGCTTCGAATGGTCAGTGGAGAAGAATAAAATACTTGAGTTACTCGATGCAAATGGCTTTAGCGGATGGTAAACATGAAATTATACAGTGCTCAGAAATAAGTATCACCCCTCTTTTTACTTCTCCATTTTTATATGATAAGGAAAAAGCTATAAACTATACGCTAATTCTGTCCTTTGTTAGCTTCTGGTAACCTACCTAGCAAATTGATCTGTTCATCAGGTAATAAGTGAATATTGCAAATATTATCCATTTTGATCAATTAAAATCTCTGTTATCTTCCAAAGTTATATGTGCGAAGAGCAGTTGCCAGGCAATAAGTATTCACTAAAACTCAGACGTACCTTTATCTATTCAGTTGAATTACTGTTTATTATTCCCATAATATTTGAATGAATGGAAACGATACTCAAATTTGAAAACACATTTTGTGTATTGAGATATGAAAGATTATTTCTTTATTATTCATGCAATTCTATATAATAAGAAGTAGAAGAATAATTAGAAAAATTCATGGACCAGTGAAACTAGGGTATAACGATTACCATAGACTTATGAATTATAGAATAAGAAATCTATTAGAAAATGGGGATATAGTAAACTCTATTAAATCAAAAAGGATACATTGGTACCGACATGTTGAAAAGATTGTAGTCGTCATGAAATTCACTTAAAATCCAATCAAGGAGGAAAATTGTGGGTAATTAAAAGCTCTATTTTAGTTTTCCATGAGATTCACAAGATGTTGGACATGGATAATTCCAATTTTCACCTAGAAACTCTTCACCTTTACGCGACTTTTCCTTGCGAAAAATCTGTTTTGTTTTGGAATATTGAAACCCGTTGGTATGACAATTCAAATGCGTTATGGTTTTGTACGGTTGATGCATTGGGATATATGCCTATTTAAAATAGGCATTTTATTGAATAGATTGTAAAATATAGTGGAAAAAAAATTATAAGGAATATTCATTTGGCACACTAACAATTTCAGACCCATGAGAAATTTGGAGAACCTATGGCCAATTAAAATTATGGACAAATAAACTATTTTCTGGTACTTTTGTTTTATGTTCTTGGTCCAAAAAATGGTTGCCATTGAGCATAGAGTGCTCAAAAAAGGGAAGATCCAATTGTAAAAAGTGAAGGTGGAAGGTAAATGTGAATCCTTTTCCTTTCCCGAAAAAATATTAAATTATTTGTATTTGTATAATCCTATCAACTATACCGCGCATGCTTCAACCAATACAATCTTGGAATACATCGCTGTATTTAATGGTCCGTGTATATTATGCCCTATGTTCCACCTCACTTTCTCAGGTTCCTACATACTCTTAAACTTAAGGAAAAATTAGAAAGTGAGTAAGATATATGAGGGCGCCAAATGCATGACTCGCCCGTGGCGCCAAATACATGACTCGCCTATGGCGCTCAGGTACGGTTTAATTGGAACTGGTATATCTATGATTATTATGAGAATCGACCTGTCCGACCTTTTTTTCTATTATATAAAAAGCAGAAGTTGAGAGAAGTAGTAACAGTTATTCTAGACCGGTTGATACATTTCTGCACATATATCATTTCCAATTAAAAGGCATTCTTTGTTATTTTCACTAATAGTCATACCACCTTTTAATGGGATATCATGGAATTGATATCTGATTACATTATGCGCCATCACATCTGCACAATCCTACCTCATTATATCCATACATATAAACAAATAAAGATAAAAAATACTGGACACAGAGATACACACAGACGGACATTTCAGAATTTACTACTTTAACAATCATGCATGTGGATAAGGATGTCAGATTATCTGATAAATAATTATAAGAAATTGCAGTGTAAGTATAGCTTTACATGCATAGAATGTTCGTCGCTTATTTCTTATAAACTTGTTTCGAACTTGTTAAGGCTATGTATAAATTAATAAAGGGAATGAATTATTCTGTAATCGGTTTCTAGCAAGACACAGATTGAAATCGGCAACGTCATGTATCTCGTAACTGAATTTTTTGTATTGATTTAATGTTTTTTTCTTTTGACGATGACAACTGTGGTAGCAGAGAAGGTTTATGGCAACAGGGAAGTATTAATTTTTCATGTCTGCTGCTCGTAATCTTATAACATTGAATTTTCAATTTACAGGGTACCTTATAGTCATATTTTTAACGAAAATAAGTATACCATTTTCATCCAAATAAGTATACTATCTGTGAAGACATGAGAGAAAAGCAGTTGTCAAAAGTATTTTCCTGAACTGCTGAGCGCACTATACAATGCTTTTGTCACTTCAGTGAACTGTTAGTTCATGACGTTTTCAGAAATCAAGATTGGGAATTTATTGAATTAACTAGTGTGCATTGAAATGGAGCATTGTGATGCATTCAAATTCATGAAACATTAATGATTCTGGAATGTGGATAGACTGATTATATTTGATGATGTCGCTATTCCACTGCAACCCCTTCAGATGTCTCGTGTTCCACTGACTATATAATTCTTCAGCCTGACTCTTTTTAAGTGGCCAATCAGCATCGAGAATGATTTTTTCATGTTATTTCCCACCGGAGGATTCACAACGCCTGGAACAAGAAACAGGCAGTCGTAGTGGCATCTGTATCTGTGAGATTTTGAAGGGTGGGTGACCCCACAGCACTTAGGCCACACTTGGTCCATTGTGCATCCTTCTGAGGTTCAGACTTTCTTATAGCTCGTCATCCAGCCTACTTGTTTGAAGTAGGCGATAACGTCGCCGGAAGTAATCTCCCTCATGCTGGCTTTTGTTAGCCTTAACTCGCCGAATACAGAAAACCTAAATTGAGAGAGTGTTGGAATGTGTTCGACATCTTCCAGATCTTCCTGTTCACATCCCCTACAAAGTCAGGTGTCAGACAGACCCAGTCTGTAGAGGTGTTTTCGTAGGTGGCATTCACCGGTCAGAATACCCGTGGCTGTCCGGAGGTTCTGTCTGTTCATAGTCACGAATTTCTTGGCTACTTTCCTGTTCGGATACTGCAGCAGTTCCTTGCAACCGCATGCAACCGTCTGCATCGTCCTATCTACCCTTCAACTTCAACAGTTTCCTCTTCTAGGAAACAGAATCTGCACAGTACTCCGTCTGTTAACCCCATCAGCTGTGAGTGTCAAGCTCACAGTGCAGTGTTAACATACCTACTACGGCTTTGACAGTTTTACTATCTTTGCTCATTAGATTTGCCGTAAAAGTAAATATCGTCTAATGGCCTTGCGGCCATATTTATTGTCGACTTTAAGAAGAAGGAATAAATTGCATTGATCTGCCAATCCATTGGGCTTGTGCTCTGGTACCCAGTCTACCATTACCAAGGGCGCATAAGGGAGCTATTCGTAATCCCTCACTAGCCTAGAATTTTCCTTTATGTGACAAAGTACCTTCAGGGCTCCTAGGAGCATATTTTGAGAATGCACTTTATAAGATTGTTGCAATTGTTCTCAATTATCTAAAAAATAGTGCTTTTTGCGGTACCTATCGTAGAAAATCAAACATATCCAAAGTGAGATGAGTTTGATGGAGCAATGAATGCTTTTGTCCTAGTGTGCTTCTTCAATTATAATGACGTTCGTTTTTCACCAGTGAGTAAATAGGTTAGGATGGTGAGGAGCTATATTGGAGGTTATTTAAAAGCCGATATGTCACTATGGCGAATCTATTCCAAAAACCATTTTTCACGTGACAAAGTGCCGATGTTCCTTTGTATTATTTCATTCGTTCGCTGCTGTGGATACACTGTCAATCACTATGTCTCATCGCCCCAAACTCATGAATATTGAAATTTATAGGTCGAATGTTATTCAAAAATATGAATATATATTCGAAAAAACATTTTGTAATTAATTTCAAACGGAATATGAATCGTTGAGTAATTATATATTAAATTCACACTAACGGCAGTCTCAATTTAACATTAACTAAATTATATCTGTTGGCAAAAGTAGACACTGTTGCCGATTTGTAATTGGTTCATTAGGTGAACTTTTGATATTTATCAGCTGCTTTTTGCAATTTTTGTAGTTACCTCCAACGTTGTTAATTTTTCTCATTTATTCTTTTTAATTTGTACGTTATCAAATTACTGTGAAACTGCTCTTATTAAAGCAAATATTCCGAAACAATTAACAAGTCGGTGCAAAGAACTTGTAGCTTTATCAATCAATTATATTTAACAAGAACTTGATAACAATGATACATTGCTACTTTTAACTTATGTATAAAA
>CAJUYG010000709.1:0-19019 GCA_910591675.1 Galerucella calmariensis | reverse complement strand
GAACTTGATAACAATGATACATTGCTACTTTTAACTTATGTATAAAAGGTGAGGCAGCAATTATATTTTAATATGCTTAGACATATTTTTTTTGCGTGTTATGCTGGATATATTTGCTGTAAACTAGTCGTGAAGAGTCATCAACGTTTAATGTTTGTTTGCGAATAAAAATCATTTTCATGTTAATCAATGCTAAAACTAACCTTTAACCAAATTAAATGGAGAATAATTTGGCGAGCTCCAAGTTTACAACCAAACTGTGTCTAACTAAGAAAGTGACGGTTCAAATAATTTATAGCCCGCGGGAAAGATTACAGAATAAAAATATAAGATGTTTCACTCGTTCGAATTTATCGCGTAAAGCACCGATGCCGCTGGTGACTGCCTGGTGACTGTCTGGTGACTGTCTGGTGACTTGGATGGTACAGTACGTCGCTACGTCCTTACTTGCATTTAATTTGGGATATTATACGGGACGTCGCCCGTCGAGCGCTGTTATTTTAGAACGGTGTTTATTGGTTGTTCGTGTTTTATATTTATGTTGTATAGATTTTTCAAATTTATTAATTAATTGTTGAAATGAGCAAAAAGTCAAATTAATATTCTTCTCTTTAATAGCAAAGCTTAAACACTGAATATTTTGTTATATTTGCCAATACAGAATTACGGATTTATTTTTATAATAGGGATATTATATAAACAAGTACCTACATTAAGCAAGAAAACACAAAAATTCAATTCAATAGCTAACCAAAGGGAATTGGTCAGTTCCTTTTGAACGAATTTACTGAATTTCCCTTTCATCATCCATGCAATCAATTTCCTTTCAAATATTATGCAAGTCTCTATACCAGATTATCAATAAGTATCACAAAATTACTAAGATGCTGGATAAAAACTGTGAATTGATTCATTTTAAATATTCAAGTTTATTTTTTACTTACCTTTTCAAATTCATATCCCGAACATTTTTCGAAATAGTTAACATTTGAAAATAAACCTTTGTGATAAAGAATCATATCAATTTAAATATATATTTCTCTAATTACCCCTGTATAGCTTAAAATAAAATGAGCTTTCCGAACTTCTATGGTATTTATCGGTCTCGTTATTGACAACAAAAGCGAGTCGTAAACATAATTTATGAGAGCAGCGACCGTTTGGGAAAGCAACTTGAGTCAAACCGCCCTCGAGTGAAACATCTTATATTTTTATTCTGTAATCTTTGCCGCGGGTGTCAATGGCGGACCGACGCTAGCCAATCAGTAAAAATAGTTCGAAAATGCTAGGATTGTCTTTTTGTAGATTCTTAAGAAAGTTGTTGATTGCTCGATGATACAAGTTTGGCTGTGTAGTAATAAGCAATAGATAAACAATTATTAAACAAATTGAATAACTAGAGATGGTTTTTTTGACCAGTGATTACGATTTCAGAATCGGGGGAATACAAAATCAACTGTTTATACAGATTCCAAGATTTGAAAATTTAGATTCAGCAGCATAAAATACATAAGAACATGAAAATATTTCAAGCAATTGATTTTTTGTTAACTTCGCAGCTCCTTGGCAGGTGTCAAGTACCGAAATCAAAAATTTTGTATCTAATTTCAAATGAGCGACATAAGTGAACTTTGGCAAGTTTATCTGAAACCGTGAAAGGAATGCAGTCGAAAACATTCGACATTGCCACATTTAACTATGAAAGAACTGAAGTGCTTACTATGTAGTGATAATAATTAAAAAAGGGTCTTCTTATTATCAACAATATTAAAAATATGATTAAACGTTAATTTTATGATGTACTTGTTTCCTTGGATTTATTCTATTAACATTATTTTTTCAATTTATGAATATTTAAAGATGAACACTTTTCCAAATATGTTATGGGCTTTTTGAAGCTCTGGCAGCGTTGTACGAAAACCATAATGACCACACCCTCCGAATTACATAATTGGTGATTTGTATCGACCAGCTGACTTCTTATTGGCAAGCGCGTGCGTGAGATCTTCCCTCTCACTTCGTCAGTTAACTGATATTGATTTATCCAGTGGCGTTGGCATTGTCAGTTACCTTTGTATTTTCAGTTTTACTTGGTAAAGTAGGTACCGTACGCCCTTTGTACGTTTGACAGATAGGCGAAACACTTTTATGTAAATTTTCCATTTTGATTTGACAGCTGTCAAGTGTCGGGATTGAATATTTGACATTCATTGGTCATTTGTTAGCTAGTTGATAGTTTAGCATTAGCGTGGAAAAGGTTATTTTTGCCTTTAATTTTTTTTTTGGTAATTATAATAATTTTCTCAACGACTCATTTGGAAGCTATGAATGATAGCCGCAAATTTAATTCATCTACAATTATTTACAAATGCGTCAAATTAAAATTGTTTGGAATATTCCAGGTTAAATCAGGCAATTCAAGCGCCTTTGATGGAATGATTTAATAAATATGAATAAAATGGTGATATTTCGCTTGGACAGTATCATAAAATGAATTGGAAATTATTGGGAAAAACAGCGGCTGGAAATTGAATGCTCACTTTAGGGCTTCAAAAATCAATACGTTTTCCACAACGGGGCAAAAACAATCAATTTTACCAATTTTCGAAATTTTGCTGTTTTTAAATTGAGTGTCCAATAGGGCGTGAACTCATTGAATATAAGTAGGTGCTATGTATCACTTTTCACAATGGATTTCCCTTTTTTCAAACACTCCATGCTAAATGCCTCCCTTCTTAGCCTAAAAATATTTCGTTCATTCCGTTTCAAAAACCGGCAATTTTTCCAATAGGTAGGTTCACTTTGGTATCCTTTTGTCTTCCCCATTCAAGATCCACATTTCCAAAGTAGTATATAATCCTCAACAAAATTCAATTCACTTTCGGTGGCTGTCATTATTTTCTTATTAATATGCCCATAATTCACCTCCTTGACTGGATTATATTATTTTAGCTTGTGTTTCAAATTAAGTAATATATTCCAACAAAAATTCCAGTAAACATGAAATAAGACATCCTATATATTTAATGGATAGTAAATAGAACGTGAAATACGAAAGTTAACGTTTTTCAACAAAAGCTGATATATAACAGTTAGGTACTTATGTAGGTTTCAGGAAAAATCGTAACCACAAAGAAAAAACACACCTCTTCCTTATTCTACTTAGATCTTTAAAATACATCACGTAAGTCATGAATAAGACCAATCACGAACCAATCACAAAAACTAGCCTACTTACTGCAAAAAACGTAGCACTAAGTACGCTGCCAGGCATACATCAGTAGCGGTTTACCTTTATTGTAAGATGTACAGTAGCGGACTGCAACGGAGATTTTCATCTTGTCATCTTCATCTATGAGGATTCATAGTGTGCACTCGAGCTCTGGAGAGGTTTTTCTGCGTTTTTCTGCGTTGAAAAAGTGCAATACTTTCAAAAAGTATTGAAAAATCATCAATAAATCAACAACTTTGCTAGCCAGTTGTTAAAAATAATATTCACTGTATCGAACTTATCATTTTTGAAATTAAAAATGCGAGAATCTTCAGTTAGGTATACTCGTTTGACAAATAATACATAGTTATGTATTCTTAAAATTGGTTCCAGTATCCTAATAATGCTGAATATTTCATCATTTGGCTTTAATATTCTAATAATGGTGAGTTTGGCTGCTTTGGTACCGATTTTATTGAGGATATGAAGATATGCGATTTCCATACTCTGTACATTGTTTTACATTTTGTGGCAAGGGATTTGATAATAACCAAAAATAGTTTCTGTTGACGCAATAATGTTTCTCAGCTTTTCCTATGGCTTGACCAAGGTATGCAATCAGTTTTTCCAAGCTTTATTGCTCTTGTGATAGTACATCGCCTATGCTGTGTTGGGATACGTAACAATCCAAAATAACTGTTACTTTCTTGTGTGGGTAGGCTGGAATAGATATTTTATCAACGGAAGCATTTTGACAATCTGGCGTCCAGTTAATTTTAATGTTGTTTCCAATAAGTTCTTGATACATTTTTGGTAGCTTGAACAAAGACTGTCTGGTTTCTTTGTTTTCTTTTGGTTTGAGCAGGTCCCTCAACCACAAGTTCCTCCGTATGGGCTTCATTTGCTTCTGTCCCAGATAATAAGTCTCCGTGAGAAACAGTGAACATTTCCTGTAATTCACTTTTGAATCTGCACATCTTGACCTGTCAAATACTCCATAAATATCTCCCAGCTGCGTATAAAAAGTTTTCAACATGATCATCATATCATCAATATATATTAGACAGGTTTTTCACGTTAATTCTTCCAAAACCATTCGGTAGTTCAAATGTAGGAGGACCTAGAACTGGTAAAAACCAATGCCAGTGGGAAAAACTGTTTCGTGTTGATCATCCAGGTGTACTACTTGTCATCAACTCTTTGAGTATATGCGGAAAACTATTTCGCACATCATAAAGTATCTGGTGTATCGACAATTATTGCAAGTAGATAGCTACCTTTTTGTGTAACCTGGTCTTTGATTTTTCTACACAAAAGCAAGTGGATCCATATTTTTCAGTCACCACCACCAAAAGTGAACACCAGGGATCAGAATCTTTTTGAATATACATTATATCTGTCTACTTCTTTCCGTCCAGCAAATGTTAGGCTTGGCATTTGACTGATTGGTCTGGCATCTCCTCTTAACTTTCATGCGGCAAGAAGCTGATGCGTCCTGAAGATTTTGCCGTCTCAAAAATGTCGCAGTTGTCATTGATGAAATTAATTTCGCTCAATTCTTCAATTCATGATTTTTCATCCTTTTATATTTGTCACAAAGTTTTTCAAAAGACCATATTCCAAAAATTTTGTCTACATATTTACACTAGAAAATAAGTTTTAAATTTTGATAATTGAATGTTTGGGAGTCAAAATGTTTAATGTGGTTATATATATTGGCTTAACACTCCCGAGGGGGTAGTGCCGCTTGAAAAAGCTTTCTAAATCCTTTTTTCGTGGTGGATCAATCCCCTTCTCTTCCTCCACTTCCTCATATTTTTTGGGCAATCTGGCGCCATTTCTTCCTATCTTTTGTTTTTTCCTTCCACTGCCTTATTCCTATGCTTGTGAGGTCGCTTATAACCTTTTGTAACCACGTTGTCTTAGGTCTTCCTCTCTTTCGCTTATCACAAGGATTTCATTCCATCATTGCATATATTGTTGACTTTGTACCTGCCCTCCATATGTGTCCCAACCATTTTATTCTCTGTTCCTCAATTCTTTGTACTATATCTTTTCCTTTTTCAAGTGCCAATTCTGCGTTTGTTTGTTTTTTATAATCATCTCCCACTTTTTTCGGTCCTAATTTCATTCTCAATATCTTACACTCTTGTATTCTCGAATCTTCCTAATATTTTTTGGTCATTGTTAATGTTTCTGAACCATACATCAATGCAGGTCTTATAATTGTTTTGTATACTCTCATTTTCGTCTTCTTACTTATTAGTTTACTTCTTAAAAGTTTTTCATTGATATGAAATGCTCTATTTGTGGCTGCTATCCTTTCTTTTATTTCGGTTCCTTTGTTCTCGTCATTAGATATTGGTATACCCCAGTATTTTATTTTATCTACCTCTTGTAACTTATAATCTCCAATCTTAATATGCCTGTATTCACACTTCTTTCTGAATCTCAATAGCTTTGTCTCATCCGAATTTATTCCAAGACCAATTTTTTTCCCTTCTTTCACTATTTCTTGTAGCATTTCTGCCATAATTTTCCCATTCTTTGTTACTAGGGCAACATCATCAGCGTATGCTGTTAGTTGAACTACCTTTGTTCTCAAGTTTACTTTACTTATCTTTTTTAATACGTAATCTAGGGCCAAATTGAAAAGCGTCGTTAACAATGAATCACCCTGTTTGACTCCTTTGTTATATTCAAATTTTCTTCTTGTTCCTTCCTGGGTATTTATCTCCGCTACTGTTTTTGCAAATGTCATTTTTATCAATCTTCTCAGCTTGTCGCATACCCCCAGTTTTTTCAACGACTTTATTAATTGATTTCTCCGGATTGAATCGAAAGCTTACCGGAAGTCTATAAATAGAATTTCAAAATCAATATTGTATTGGTTAGCCTTTTCTATGATTTGTTCAAGTATATGTATAGCATCTGTCGTGGATCTTCCTTTCCTAAACCCACATTTGTATTCTTCTGCTATCTCACCAGTCTCGTGTAATCTCCTTTGTATAATTGTTGATGTTATCTTATAAACTGTGTTAACTAAAGTAATTTCTCTGTAATTTTTGCATATCTGTTGATCACCCTTTTTCATGTATTGTTATTATTTGACCCATATCCCATTCCTCTGGCATTTCTTTATTTTCCCATATTTTACTTATCATTTGATATATTTTTTTTTATCAGCTCGGCTCCTTCATATTTTATAAGTTCTATATTAATTTCATCACTACCTGACGCCTTTCCATTTTTACATTTATTGATTATATCCGTTATTTCTTCTACTGTTGGTTTCGAGACTTTTTCCTCGATATTTGTATCTTCCGTTTCTGTTAATAGCTTCTTAAAATGCTGCATCCATATTTCTTCATATTCCATTTCTTCTTCTATTATTGTTCCTTCTTCATTCCGTTTTTTTCCCTGGAGCCGTCCCTTCGCCGGTACCACCTCAGCCTCCTGGGCTTATTGTGGAGTGTTCTGTGTTCTAGTGTTCTGTGTGTTCTAGTGTTCTGTGTGTTCTAGTGTTCTGACTACAACCTATTCAGCCATTCCGTTCCCTGTATTAGCTCATACAGGTTCTTTGCTGGTTGGTTGTAGAAGTCTTCTGGAGTCATTTGGGGTCTACCATACAGTTTCTGCCTTCTGTGGTCCAGCGACTCACATTTGCATAGTATATGCAGAGCTGTTTCGGTATCCTTTTTGCATCTTCTGCATGTAAGGTCTCCGTTGTACAGCCCTATTTTGTTTAGGTGCTCCTTTGTGGGAAAATATCCCGTAAGTAGCCCCGTTATGGTGCGTAGTTTGTTCCTGCTCATTGAGAGCAGTTCTTTCGCACTTTTTCGGATGGTTTTTTCATGAATTTCTTCCCATGTATTTGCCTGGTCGTGTTCTTCCTGTATTTATTGTGTTGTTCTTTCAACCACCCTTTTAACCAAGACCTCGTTAAGCATCTGGGGATGCCCACAGCAGGTTCAGGTCCGTTTATCTGAGTTGACGATCCTACTTTTGCCAGTTCGTCAGCTTTTTCATTGCCTGCGATTCCTTTATGACCTGGGACCCACTCCAGTGTTACACTGTTCCGAATCGCCAGTCTTCTAAGTTCTTCGCCGCATTCCCATACTAGCCGAGATGTCACCCTATAGCTCTGAAGTGCTTTAAGGGCGGCTTGACTGTCACTGTAGATCCTGATCGCTACGCTCGGCTATGAACACCAGCCTCGGCATTAAATATTGTGTTTTATGCCTAGTAAAACAAATAACTATTAACATTGTCTCAGAATTTTAGTTGTTAGTGAACTTTCCACTTTGGGAGAACTTGTTTATTCATTTCACTTGGCATTTTAGGTATACGTTGAAATCAGAACCCTTGAAATATAAGCTTTTTTAATATTTCATTTAATGAAATACTTATACACGCACCAACCATAAATTCGTTTGTTAAACGACATATAACACAAAGTCAGTCATGTAAAGAACAGGATATAGTATATGAGTATTTTGTGTCGTTATTGCATTGTTGGAACAAAAAAACGGATTTTAATTATTTCCTAGCGGAAGTGAGAGTCCACGAGGGATTTATGACTATTTACACTAAGTTTATAAAATTGCGGAACCGGATAGTACATCATGATTAATAATTATGATTTAGATGGAGTCAGAACTGTTACTTAATAACGTATACCTTGGTTTATTTACGAAGTAACCAGTTATAATCCGTTTTTCACAAACATTATTCGTAAAGCTGCTTCTGCAAAAACGTAGATACTGCTTGAAGAGATAGTTTTTATTTCTGAATATGACATTTCTATTCGAAATTTCAATACTTAAATACCACATAATATGAGTTTGTGTGTAATTCTCCACTAATTGGAAAAAAGCTGTCCCAGGTACATGTTAGAAAGGATATTAGTGTTATCCATGAGTTCTATGTATTGGTTGCATAAATTTGTTGGTAATTTTTGTACGCCATAGTACATACAGTGTTTTTCTGAATTCATGCGAAGAAAGTGATTTAATGGCCCGTAAATCACATTATTCACTGTGTATCAAGCACCTTTGAGCACTGCTAGGAGCATAGTTTCTACGTGAATCGGCGAATCTACCGTCTAAAGAATTCTTAGTAAAAAAAGTGAAGTGTGAAGTTGCCTGAAAAAAAACCTTGGTAGAAAGCTGTTAGAAGTTGACGAAACGGCGAAAAATATAATCAGAGGGTCAGTACATTCATTTCATTCTAAGAACTAGATTGGAGGTGAAAAAAGGAAATGTAGCAGGAATGGTAAGGAAAAATTTTACACGAACTAGATATTTCTTGGCAAATGCAAAAGTAAAAATCTATTTTCATAGATACAGAGGAAAAATCTGTTGGAGAAGAGAATATTTTGGGCAAATTGAAGAGTACCGGAGGCAAGGAAACATTTTTTATTCAGACCAAGCCTAGGTTAACCAAGGACACACCGTGAGCATATATTGTTTCTCTCGCAATAATTAGGATAATGAAAAAGCGTATAAATGGGAAAACCACTAGTGCATTTGTCGCAGTAAAAGTTCCAGAACGTCTATTCTTGAACAATGAGCGGCATAGATTTATGGCGAATGATCACATGAGGTGATCGTTGTTATATTCTTGACCCTTCGATATAATTGATCTCATGAAAATCATACGCTCCGGATCGCATGGTCCGAAATAGAGGAGCAGAGTCGAATTAATTGGCGCTTGCCTAGTAAAGAGGTTTTTTAATGGAAATTTGTATATATTCGTACATAATAAGTATATAATTACTATTTCTCTATGCATTCCGTAATTATTCTGTCAGTTTTCTGTTTCTTTGAATCTTGAATCAATGTGCATAGAGTTGAAAAAAATAGTTTGTCGTGAGTTTTAGTGGTTTTACTGATTTTCAGTGTTTTAAATCGGTGTTTTATTATGGATATGGAGAACTATTATTTTTGGCACGTTATGATGGAGGATTTACAGGAAGCCGAGGAGGAAGTATGAATTGACGAAGATAGGGGCTCCAGATTTGTATATGACCATCGCTTGGAAGCATGCCGTTTGTGGGGAGACTTCTTTTGTAAGGAGTGAAACGCGACTGACTCATTTTTATTCAATTTTAATACTAATTGATTCACTAAACAGACTCCCTTTTTTATTATTGGTAATATAACATAACATAACAAATATAAAAAGTAATTAATGACAGAAAATTATGACAACCGTACAAGAAAAGAGGCTGAAAATAACTGAAAAGTAGATCTTTTGTATCAAATAGTGCTGGGAACAACGCAATAATTTTGAGCGTTCCCATGTAGGTTCAAGAATTAGTCGATTTCGACCGTGGAAGTCGATAGATCGCACGGGATAGATCCCATCGTACGAGAGAAGCACCGAACCGTATGCTGCCCTGGTCACTTTTGCGGTTTTAAAGTGACATTTGCACTGTGGCATATGGAATTTTCCAAATATAAATTGAATTGTCGATAATAATCTAAGGCATTATTCTTACAGTACCCATTTGTTTTTCTTAAATTTTTATGCGACCCTATTGATCACTCAATCACTTTATTGAAATAATACCTATATGTTCAAACGGTTACTATTATTATATTGTTGTCAAATTTTTCGTCAATCTTGAATACAGCTCTGTAATATCTTAAAAACAAAGTTCGGTGATTATTGTATCTCAATACACTATGTACTTGTTGAAGTAGTAAACCATAGCCCTTATACACTCAATAACACTCACTCGTAGACACTGTCACTGTTTTGTTAAGGCAGAAAGTTGCATTAGATTCTCGACTTTCAACATGTTTGTATCATCTTGACTCAAATTTCACAGGGTTGTGTATTGAAAGTCTTGAAATTATTCGTCGATGTCTTGAAGGTGGTGGCAGCTCAAAGGTTTCGGTAGTCTGTAGATAACCCTCTTACATTGAATTACGAGCTCTCAGATTGGATGAATAGTTAGCATATTCCATAATCTATTAAAATTGGATGTTTTTTCCTCAACTTTTCTATATCCATGTATTCCAGCTGATGCAGATCTTTCCACGCAGATTATTCCAGTGGAAAGTACGACAAACTACGTCTCCATGTGTTTAATACCTTCTGGGTAACACTATATTTTAAAATGAAAAAAATTTAACGAATATTCGGTTAAACACTATTTTTTTGTCCACTCTTCCGGTAAGTGGAATGTACTCGTACTTTTGGAGAAATTATTTCACGTAGACTTGTTCGTTATCATAAATCCGAAAAATTAGATTTCACGGATCGACCAACGTCAAATGTTGCATATTATATGCAGCTCCTTATAACCGAAACCAAACACAAAATTATGGGTTAATATTACAACCGGTGGACGATGGGAGCTGCACGAGGAGGGTATATTAAGAAATCTTCAAACGGTAGGTAACTATTAATTTAATCGAATTTTGGTAGTGCTTAAGCAAGCCGCCTCAAGCGAACCAAATCTTTAAGTTTTGGGTTTTGGTCTACCATACATTTACCTGAAAGACGTAATGATCGTGCATTAAATTTTATAGTCTGAGGAAGCCCGCAGTTTCTATGTTATGTATGGGATGAAAAGGTGACTACACTGTTCAAGATTACAGTTAATATTTATAGAAAAGATTTTAAGTGAGTGAATTATTGTAATTTGTCAGAAAAATATTAGAATTGTCAGTACAATAAAATTTTTATAATCCTAAATCTCCAAATCTTATTTTAATACTGAGTGCAGTAAAATTTAGTTAGAGTAAGCAGTACGTCTGTTCCCTTTAGATATTTTCTTATTACTGGTTAAGTCTTAAGAAAACCTTACATACACATCATAAAAGAAAATCCTTCGCCGCGTCTTTCTGTTCGAGATAAACTTAAAAACTACTATACCTATAGATATATAATTCGCTGAGTTCTTGTATACAGAGGTTGGAATATAACTATATTTTTTAGAGATGTCAAAAAGAATAATTTGTCTGGGAGCTTCCAACGAAAACGCTGTCTATAGACCAGGGCATTTAGGAAAAATAGATATCAAGATGGGGTTTTCTGCATTGTGTTCAAGAAAGTATCAGAAAAGACTGGGAAAAATGTGGGTTAGCACTTTTTTGAAAAACGCTGGGCAGGAAAATGTATTTTCCAATTGCATCCTTACTTGCACCATTATGGGAACGATTGCAATCTTGGGAAAATCGCTCAGAAATCGTTACTCGGGCATCTCGGCATCCCCGAAAACTCCAGGGTAGCGAGTTTGGATCGCTTCCCATGGACTATGGAATATTTCCTCCGGAATGACCCCCATGATACCCCTGCAGAGGCACCCTTGAGCGCCCCCGGGTAATTCTAATGCTGGAATCGAGTTTGGCATCCCCCGAAAACCCCCGAGTAACGATTTTTTAGCCATTTACATGGACTATGCGATTTATCCCCAAGAATTACCCCCCGCTCCTGAGCGCCCACGGGTAATTCCAATGCCAGAATTGAATTCAGCATCCCCGAAAATCCCCGAGTAACGAATTTGGAGCGATTCTCATGCACGCTGCCATTCCTCCCCCAATTCACCCCTGGGCACCCCCAGAGCACCCCCGTGCAGCCCCGGGTACTTCTAATGCACAAGTAACGATTTCCGAGCGATTTTTCCGAGTTTTCAATCGTCCCCATCATGGTGCAAGTAATGATGCAATTGGAAAATGCATTTTCCGGTCAAAATGCGTTTTTCAAAAAAGTGCTAACCCACATTTTTCCTTTTCTGGGACCTGCCCGAACACAACGCAGAAAACCGCATCTCGTTATCTGTTGTGCTCCAAAATTTCCTCTATCCGGGTGATTTTGTTCTAAATGCCCTGGACTACTAAACCATTTGAATTATAACAAAATAATAATACATACATAATAATAATACATTTTCTATCCACATTAGGTATATAATAGGAACCCAATATAGTGTAGGATGAACATTACAAAATAGCGACAATTTTTCGAATGTTTCCAACTGATGTGGATAAATGGCTAGATTGGTTCAGGTTCAGACGAGTAGTCCTTTGCTGCTCTTCCACCAATGCAGGAAAAATATAAAATACTCACTAAAATATAAAACTAAACTAAAACTGTTTGCCGATGCCATATTTGCATTTAGCGACCCAAAAAACCCCCCTTAACGATTTTCGGTTCGTCTTTTTCGAATGTGTCTGGAAAAGCCTAGGAGAAGATGTTCAGGTCCAGGTTGCAGTGCACCAGGTGTAGGGAAAATCGTTTTCAACGTCAAATTCTGCTTTAGCGACCCATAAAACTCCCCCACAATGATTTTTGGGTTGTTTTTGACACTCTTGTCAGGAAAATTCTCGGAGAGGACGTCTACGTCCAGGTTGGAGCGCACCAGGTATGCGGGGGGTGTTTGCCGATGCCATATTTGAATTCAGCGACCCAAAAAACCCCCGGGCGCCAAGTGTTTTTCCTTCCCCGCACGAATTCTGGGAGTGTTCCACGGAGATGACGTTCGTCGGCGTTCCTGAGCCCCAGGTGGTCAGGGTGTCAATTTGAACATCATAATCGTGATCAGCGACCTCGAAAACCCCCGAGTACCCATTCTGGGCCAGTTCTGACTCTTTCTTACAAAGTTATTAAGTTGTCCGAAGGGCGTCTCAAAAAATGCATTTTTCGAATGCATTTTTGGCTGCAACAATGCAATTTCTGATTTTGAACAAATGAAAACTAGGTAACTTTTTTACAAATAATTTTTGCAAGCGAATGCCGAAAATCGCATTTCGATCGGTGCTGCCCGAAAAAAAATTTTTTAAGGCCTTTTTCCGCGTATAATGACGCGAATAATAATATAAAGCAGGCTCAGAACAGTCAACTGCACTGGAATCACGAAACTTGGAACTATTAAATAGAGTAAACTAGTTTTGTGTGCCTATAAAGTTTGGAACTTTGGATTGAATTACTACAGCCCTTTTTCAATTTCGTTATGATGACCAATGACTTTTATTGTGGAATTCCCGACTTCGTGAAATCTATTCATGGATGTTATTAACAAAAAACTCAAATGAAAGGAAATCATCGACTACTTTGTAGTTTTCAGTCAATATATTGTGGAATTTTTACATCGTTTTCTGTTTCTTCTAGTTATTTTCTGTAAATTTCTTTATTGCATGCACAATTTTTTGAAAACGCTGCAAATGTTCACAACGAGGATGTGAGCGCAGCTCTATTTGGCTTTTGTTATAGTTATTTCGTGCTAAGCATTCTTACATTTCCTCTCAAGATACTTGAACATGTTCAGTTGAGAAAATTCCTCTAGCAAATATTGCGAAGTGATAAAATGCAGTATCGTAAATTTCAAGATGTAGGTAGTTGTGAAGAAACATTGTCTAACTATCGAATAATGCAGTTGATACGTTTATCTATTTTAATGATGGTGCAGCTCAAACGGTTCAATTAAATTGTCGTTAAGCAGTCCACACCACATATTAAGTGGAAACTGATGTTTGAAACGTGATTGTCTAATTATATAGGGACTAGAACCACTCCAATATCGCGTATTTTAGTTATTATTTCTTTTTGATGAGTGTGCGATCGTTTTTGTGGAAATTGAGGAACTCGTCTTCGTTTTATGCTGGTGATTATTTATAGCTGACTGCTTTATGCTGGAAACTTTGTACCCACTTATTTCTAGTATCAGGAACAGTTGTTCGTGGTAGTTTGATTTAAAAAAAGTGTCATGCTGTTGTCAACAGCAATTGGTTTTTTTTGATAATTTCAACTAGATGCACGAGTATTTGTTGCTATAGAAATCCCACTAGTGAACAGAGTGGGATTTCTCAATAGCAATAAATACGAGTGCTAGGGAACATTATAATCACAAATGTAATTCGGCGTGATTGTTTTTTTTTTAACTATTTCTCGAAATGTTGAACAAATATGTGAGTATCTTTATTGGACAGGTTAGCAGATAGCGAATGTTTAACGTCAAATAAAAATGACACTAACAAAAAATGTCCCATACGCCAATGGCTAACTCTTACGCATTCATTCAAACAGCGTCAAAAAAATTATCGGAAGTAATTTACACAAGTGCACCAAAATTACCGATAATTTTTTATGAAAGCATAATATTGTCTAATAACTGCACGAGTTTATTTTCATATCTTGGCGAAAGAGCCCGACACCGAAGAAGGAGGGCCCTTTTATCAAAATATTGAAATAACCGAGTGCAGTTTCTACTGCCAACCTGCTTGATTAAAAAATTATCAGGTCTATTTTGATGCACGAGTGTACTTCGGTAGAATATTTCTCGAGTGGAAGAAATAAAAGTATCGTATTATTGGGTTTAATTTTTCTTGAATAGAACTTAAAGAATCTTGTCCAAATCGCGACATTTCAACGAATTTTAAAATTTGGTATGTTACAATGACAAATGCGCAATTTTAACACTCATAACTATAGTAACGGACCTACAGAGAAATTTTCGATAGCTAGCGGGATCTTATCGATAGTTAGCGGCAATTTTTTACTGAATATGGTAACCAATCAAATAACTTAATTTTAAGTCATGTGTCAAATTTCATCCAATCACCTCAGGATTACAGCGATAATACCCTACATGTGGTGTTTTCAGTGGGCGTGCATAAATTCGACGCAAAAATTTCATTTAATCTTTTTCTCACTTTATGTACTTGCTTGTAGACCCTTAAATTCGACGCTAGGTACCTCTACTAATCCTTCCACCTGTATTATTTTGTTGTTGACCCAAAATGACACGGACAACTGACACAGATCAAAGTGTAGCTATATATAAAAATATCAGAAAATAAGAAATAGAAAACTAAAAAAACCCAGGCCCAAACCCGGTTGATCAAAGTGTAACTATGTATAAAAATATCAGAAAATAAGAAATAAAAACCTAAAAAAAACAAGAAAACCCAGGCCCAAACCCGGTTGATCAAATATAAGCTAACAATCGGTAGCAGAACGTGGCTTTTTCAATAGGAGGAGTTAAACAAAGATATAAACAAAAGGAGAATCGTAAATGGCATCTTCAAATTATCGCATTGAACCCATAGCAAAAGACAATCACGATACGTGGAGTGTATTGGGGACGTAATATTTTTAATGCAGCTATCTAATCGTATATCCCCTTTAAGTTATATTGCGGACTATGGCGGTATCGTCGGTACAGTCGAACAAAGAGCCGACAACTTTAAGATTGCATAATATTTATTACAGCAAGTATACAAGCACAAGTAGTATAAGTAGAAAATAAACTTTCAGGATATGTGAATAGTATTCAGGTTAAACCAGAGAATTACTCTAAAGCTGGAGCAGAATATGACGATGAACCGCAAGGAGCTTTCTTCAGTGAAAAATCGTAAGCAAAAGAATGAGGGTTTTGAATTTGAATTTATGTTTTCAATTTGGGGAAACCATGAATACAAATTGTTATACTTCGATCTATTTCATTCTATTTTGCTTATGTTGAAAGTATTAGAGTTGGTGCTACCGCAGAGACAAGATGCTGGGGTCAGTTACACAGAAAAGTTGGGCCTTATACCGCCTATACTTCAATCGGCCCCTTTTATTTCGTGTATGTGTATTTGTTCAATTGAAGCTCATTATCTCGAACAGTGTAGATCAATTGAAGTGAATTGTTTGCTTTTTCAATTAACATATTCCAAATAAGGCAATTATGGAATTACATTATAGTCCTAGAAAGACCATTTTGATGTGTATCCAATTCAACTAAATCCTATTACTGGTACATGTATATGTCTAGAATGTCATTTCTTGCCCTGTCTTCTGAATAACGATATTATTCTTATTAGAGATATTCCCCTTCCGATTCTCTATGACTACAAAAAGCAGTTCATTATTCCACGAAAATACCGGAAAATTATTTTCGGCAAAGCAAGTAGTCAAAGAGGCGTGCTGTTTCATTAAAATCTTCATTAGTTTCCTCTCTGAGCATTCAAAAGGACATAAAGCCAAGTTCGAATAAAGGAAGTGACAGTTTTGCACATGGAAAATAGTTAGCTAGGAAAATGGGAGTAGTTAGACGTACTTTGAAAATAAGATACAATTTATACGGATGAGCGATACAAAGAAAATTATGGGAAACCAATTTATGAGTTGTCGAAAATTACCATAATATCTACAATATCTACAATATCTACAATAATTATAAAAAAAATTCCACATAATTGAAATTTTTTTATATAGACCAGGAATATACACACCAACGAACAAATGCTCGAAAATTCTCTCAAAAACCATGATGCTCTTCAGAAACGCAGTTGACTTAATCATAAGACCCAATATTAAAGAAGCACTAGAAATACTAGGAATTCCAAATACGATTGGGAAATTGGTGGAAATAACTACAAAATACTAAATGGAAAGCAAAATTTAGGGTGAAATATCAGAGGAATTTAAAATGGATAAAGTTGTGAAGCAGGGAGAGTCAATTTCTCCAACAATGTTTAACCTAGTACTTCAATCCATTCCAAGGAATGGAAAGCTGAACGAGAGAAATATTATAGTGAACGATTCTTGCTCATGCGGACAACCGAACAATCGTAAATTAAACAAAAGAAAGTCTTAGAAAGCGGTAGAGAAGATAGACGCAGAGGCACAATTATTCGGGCTACGAATAAATGGAGACAACACAAAGTATTTGCGAGAGGGAAAAGGGGAAAGAAAAACAAAGCGATGATACTCACTAAGGAAGGAACATCTAAGGAACAAACTAGTGAAAACAAGATGAAAAAAGAATATCTTCTGTAAGTTCCTTGTGGCATTATTTATTATTTTTCCTCTTATTTCTTGGGAATGAAACCACAATAATGTTTTTTATTTTTTAATTCGACGTTTGTCAAGATTAAATGATGATAAAATAATTTTTTGATCCCTATCTGACACAACGAAAAAATATGACAACTAGACAATCAATCATATTTTGAAGTTTAAGACTACCAAACTTTGTTGTCAAATTTTCTTAAGGTCCATTCATAGTAGATCACATCTCTGGTAAAATTTGAAATAAATATTTTATTTTATGACATTCCAAAGATATGATAGTCTACTAGAAATGGAATCCAGTGAAGTGCACGTTCCAGGAACGGTTTTTATTGGGATAGCGCTTTTTTTCGCTAATTTTGGAAATGTTGTTAATAAAACGCGTTTGTTGTTACTCTTTTTTGAATGATTATTTTTGTTTTCAAAATATGTATGACTCAGTTTGGTGATTTTGTGCATTGAAGTGTGTATCGATTAACAACTATTCCAATGATAAATCATAATAAAACCTGGATAAAAACTTATGATGCTATCCTGATAACGCAGGTAATTGATTATTGGAAATTTCTCTTTCCAACATTGGTAACCAAATTTGACTACATTCGGCTGAAATACTAGCTACACATTAAAATGTATCTGCATTTAGTTGTATTAAAGCACTTTCTTTGATTTTTCGTCTTTTATTATTGGGCTCTTTCAATATTAATATTGCCGAATCCCATTGAATTTTATGCCCCTCTTCCCAAGCATGTTTACAAATAGGTACCTGACTTAAAGAACTCCCTATCTTTGATATATTTTTTATGTTCACTTATTCTGACTCTCAATGGTCTAGATGTTTCACCTAAATAGAATTTGTCGCATTCACAAGATATCTGCAATTTTTTTAGGATTGTTCTTCATTTTTTGGTTTTGTTTTTGTTAGTATAGATCTCAACGTATGGTTAGATTTGAAGCTAGTTCGAATATTGAATTGATTACCAATTTTCTTAATTCTTTCTGATAAAACATACGGTATTGTCAAGTTTTTAAAAATTATGTTAGCTGAATTATTAATATTATTGTTATTATTATGGGGTATCAACAATGAGCCCTTCTCTATATTCTCAATTTCTTTATTTACAAATTCTGCCTGGTAATTATTGGCATTTAAAACATTTTTTTAGTAGAGTTTTCTCCTGTGTGAAATGATAATCATTAGAACAAATGATTCTGGCTCTATCGTATAAAGATTTTACTACCCCCTTTTCAACGCTTATAGCATGATTTGATTCAAAATTCAAATACCTATTAGTGTGTGTTGGCTTACGATAAACACTTGTTTCATACCCTGTAGGTGTTTTATTGATAAGAACATCTAAAAATGGCAAAAAATTGTTATTTTCAATTTCAATTTCAAATTTTATGGATTCTTTTCTCCTTCATTTATATACTTTAAGAAATAATTCAGAGACACTAAGTCAAAAGGCCATATTGCAAAAATGTCGTCTACATATCTCCACCATAAAATTGGTTTAAATTTTTGATTATTTACTATTTTGGATTCAAAATATTCCATGTAAATATTCGATAGAATTGGTGAGAGGCAAGAGCCCATAGCAAGACCAAAATTCTGTTCATTATTGAACTGAAAATATTTTTTTGTTATACATAATTTTAATAATTCTATTATTGCTGCTACGCTCAATTTGGTCCTTTCTGTAATGGTCTGATCTATTTCTAATTTTGATTTGACAAGTTCTATTGTTTTCTGTACCGGTACATTTGTGAATAGACTAACTACATCAAAACTGACCAAATAACGGCTTTTGTTGAACTTTAAATCCGATAGTTTTTCTAAAATATGATTGCTATTTTTGATGTATGAATCTGTCTGTCCTGCGAGGGGTTCAATGATTTTTATTAAATAATTTGATAGTTTCCCAAAAAATAAGAGAAAAAAAAAAGAATATTAAGAAGGAACCAAATTCTTGGCATAAGTGAATAAGAAATTATTGAAATTTATATCGATCGCAAAAAA
>CAJUYG010000708.1:113059-142083 GCA_910591675.1 Galerucella calmariensis | reverse complement strand
CCAGTACCTCAACGGTTTCAAAACCAGAAACGAAACGAACAGAATACAGTAGACAAGAACAACGAAGGGCTGCTTTCGGAACTCGCGGGGACAAACGACGAAATCGTACAGCTGCATCAGTCTTCTTTCGTATGTCAGAGGGGTGAATTTCAATTTTACAAGCGAAACTCGTGCTATCTATCCGTTCCGATTTTTATTTATCTGTGTTCCAAAATTTGATAATCTGTGTTCTGATTTTTGTTTTGTGAAACACAATGTTGTTCGAAACCCCCGGGAAATTGTTTTCGCCTTACAGTGTGCCTCCACCAGTGTTACCGCAACCAATACATGGGTAAGTGGAGATGCAGACGCTAATGTAAACTAAGACATGTTTTATGTTTCTTTCCTGTAAAAGAAACCATAACCTTTCTTTTTGGAGCGGTGTTGCCGGCTATATTGTGGTTTGATTTGTTTGTTTTTGTTATTGTTTATGTTTATAAGCTTTGTAAGCTGCTGGTAATTTTTTTGATAACTGCATTTACTTATTAGTCAATCAATTGAAAGGAAATTAAATTCTATCCTATAACTACTCGTTTACTTATTATTGTTCTCATTGTTCAGCACGTACCTAGGAGTTAATCTAAAATTCATATGGAATTGTTTATCAAATTTGTTTCTACTAATACTTTTTTATACATCATAAACGCAGATAATAGGTAAATAATACTGGGTTAGGTACTCATACGTATTGTTCCATTTTTTAAACCCGCATGCTTTACACCTATACAGTTTAAGAAACAATTTCTTCGGATGGGTAATACCTAGGTACTGTTCCATCTTTATTATTACCTACCTATAACGGTTTCCAAGGTGTTTTTTGTTCGTTTCACTTGTGTAAAAAGTACTAATTTTATTATTTAGATACGTAGTAGGTAGGTACGTATTTGTGTAAATTAATCCAAGTCGCTAATTAAAATATTGCATTGACCTTTTTTGTAATTATTTGCCTAGCCTAGGTAGGTATTCATACAAGAATACAACTTAATATTCTATTATTACATTAATAGTAGTTGTTCAGCAAAAAATGGCATAACCAATCGGTAGATTGAAATTGTTTGAAATAGAATTTTGATTTGGCATAAAATTTTTATGATTTGTTTTTTTTTGTGGATTTCATTTTGAGATGTGATGTATTTATTTTAACGAAGAAACCAATATTTTAAATAGTAGGTACCTATGTATGAATAATAGTCTCCTTTAGAAATACTTGTATATATATTATCTTCTAAGAACTTGGGTATTCAGGTAAAATACATCTACCTACTAATAGCTTTCCATTTCATACAAATCAATTTCTATAGATTTGTCTGTCTGTTAAATAAAATTCGTAGTCGTACCTAGGTAGGTACTATCATAAAAATATTTATCTGAATACTACTCCCAAGAACCAAAACTATATTAGTCTTCCTACCTGCTTCATATTTAACTTGGGACTTATCTACCCATTTCAAAGATTTTGAAAGGAATTTAATAAAACAATTTGCTGATACAAATAATAATATCTTATAGATCCATTGTTCTTTTAAACGGAATTTTATTTTACGTGGTCAAAAAACATGTGGTAGGAAATGTATCTACCAGATGTTTTAAGACCAAAGGGGCTTTATTCGTTACCTATCTACTACGCCGGATACAAAGTCGGATGGCCTTTTTTAAAATCTACTCAGGATGTCTGTTTATTGTTGGACTAAAATCTGTTATTTTAAACCATGTCGGTAAAATAAGCTGATTTTACCTCATTTGTGCCTACTGGGAACAAACACAATAGTTTTATTCGTGAACACGTAGACAACACAAACGAAATGACTCGATTCAAACACGTGATTGGCTTGCAAACTGGCCAAGTAGTGATTAAACTGCGCCATATTATTGGTGTATCTACGAATCAAGAGTAACAACAGTATCAATAATAGATCTTCGTGACCCTTGCAAAACCAATACAAGATAAACCATCCATTATATTTTTTCTATTTGTGTCGGGCAGGTAGCTCCACCCAGTATACATTTTTTATTAGTTCAATTGACTATTTTTCAAAAGAATTATCATTCTACAGGGTGATGACGCCATCACCAGTAGTTTAAACTAAACATACATAAACTTTTATATTAACCTATCCACAAGCCTAATTTTTTAGACCCGATACCCTTTAAAAAGCAATAAATGGTTGCAGGGTTGTATTAAAGAGTTCAAATCACATGAAATGAATCTTCAAATACGACAGTTTTATCTTTTATGAGCTGATATAAAAGTACGTTTTAAATTCAGTGATCTCTTAGGAGCTATGTGGCCACATATATTCTTCCTTTATGTTTAAGCTTTGGAAAATCAGTAGTTTGAAACGACTGTACTTTTATGGGAATTACTAATTGTGCCAATGTACAAAAAGGTCTAGTGGGGATTTCTGGTCCTTCACTTTTAGATACCTCTCGTTATTAGAGATGGGAACTCGCTGAATCGTTCTAAGCGTTACAAGAAGATTTCAATATGAAGTTCTTTGAAAGGATGTTTAATACAGTGTAAGCCTACTTCTGCGTTATATTTCTCGTCAATACTTTCAGTCTATTTGTCTTTATCTTTGTTTATTTCAAAATGGAATTGTCTTCCAAGCGTAAATAAAAAGAGCACAAAGAAAAACGTATTAAAAGTTTATCGAAAAAGAAGAAGAGGAGGAAGAATTTGAAAATCATGTACCTACTTGAAATAAGGCGGTAACTGAAACAAAAAAAGACACGGGATAATACTGACAGAAAATGGACATGTTTTATTGGAATGAAGTCTCGGAAAAGAAGAGAACAGCAAAGGGAGTAGCTTGTTAATACATGAGAGGCAGCAAAACAAACTACTAGTTGGAGAGGATGGACGAATAATAACAGTAGAGCTCAAAGATCAACATAAAAACACAAGAGTTACATACGAATCAATAAAGGTCTGTAAACTATTAAACAAGTTAACAGCAGAAAAATTAAACGAAATAGGTATTAACACTGAAGTTTGAGTTGCTGTCAAAAACTCAACAAAACCACAATCTTGGGATGAAATTACTCCAAAAGTACAATATTAGAAACAGGATAGGATTAATGGTAAAGTTTTGGGTTGTTTGCCAGTTAAAGCCCATCTAAAATCAGTTACAATAGCTAAAGCACTTGTTCGTTTGGCTTGCCGACATATTTTTCGCAATTCAACATTTTTCTATTGCCCGAACCACCGAATAGACTATTCGGTGCCCGAACTGAACCTTAAAAAAAAGAATCTAACAATCTGGTTGAAAACGAGAATTATCTCGAATTATTTTCCATCTAAATGTGAAAACTCTCGGAAATTTCGTGGCGTAACCAAAAGGTCTAACTTTGACGGTTTTTTTTGTTTATATTGATCACAGCTCAAAGTTTTCGCCATAATTCACTTAAATAACAGGACATTTGGTCACAGCAAACCGTTGGAAAAACGAATTCAGTCCATTTACTTTAATCCGAGTCGTAAAAATCTCTCGTAGAAACGAATTTAGATGAAAATCTTTTCGGTTGAATCTAGACGGTAAAAAGATCAATTTTCAAGAAGAGAATTAACCAACTTTAATTGCTTCATTAAACATAATTTCCATTCTGATTATTTAATGAAAAATAAACGCCTCTTTGACCTGCATTTTCAAATATCACTTTGCAAGATACCTATAAAGGTTTCAGTAGAATCCTTGTCACTAAATAAATGACGAAGTTGAATTTGATGAATCGATTTGGTCGAATTTATAAAGAAAAACTTCTATTCAACTTCGTCAATGTATAGGGTTCCGCTTTTTAAAAATCGTGATATTTATAAAAAATGATAAATTCACCACAAGAAACATATAGAAGCTGGAATACATTCCTTCGGATTACCCAAAAAGGTTTTAAAGGAATTACTAGACTCGGATATGAAAAAAAAATTAAAGACACCTTAAAATAACACAAAATAACATGATACTCTCCATCCGCTCTTGTCTGGTTTATACTGATACAAAAGGTATTGAAATTTAAAGTATTGGAAACCTTTACATGGTAGTGAAAAATAATCTGGAAGCTCTAATTTACTTAGTTGGAAATAGATCTTCATTTTAATTAATCTTCTTCACATTACATACAAGAATATTTGTAATATATTGCTTTTTCAACGAAATAGAATTTTCTTCCATACCAAAAGAGATGATCATGCAGTTAACATTAAAAACATCCAATTTGTACCTACCAACGATATAAATGTATCGGTTAGAATGCTATATTGCGATGTAAAGAAAGAAAAACAATATAAGTCGGGAACAAGTTTGATTAGTTGATTGAGATCGTGATTCGCACTTTAACTAAGTGGTCGTGTTGGCACATCCATTATACTACGGACGTAATTTCCTTCATACGGTCAGTTTTATTAATCTCACCTTTTTACATTTGAATCACTTTTTCTTATCTCTAAAGCCAAAAAAAAACGTCGGAAATTGATGAATAGAATTAATTTGCTTGCAACTAGCTTAAATATAGTTCATGTTGACACAATCCATTGTTTAAAAGTTTAGGGGGTGTTTATGGATTTTTTAAATATATATTATTGGCTCTTCAACTATTAGGTGTTATATTATCTGATATCCTGTATCTCCGTTAATCTAAGCTGCTTAAAATAATTTCATTTCAGTTTTGACAGTCACTTTCTTACCACCCTATATATACAAATATAAAATAGAATTCCTACCGAATATACAAGAATCGGGTGAAGTTGAAATGCTACTCAGGTATGTTCGAAACAGCATTTCGCTAACAGTAGCTTTATCATACGAGTCACAAGTTTACATAAAGGAGTTCATTCTAAGTGTGGCCAACAAGACCAAGAATGACAGTTAAGGCCTACCATTCAAAACATAAGATTTTTGCTTGTTTTTTATCATTGCGAACATCTATATATGGTTTTATTGAAATAATGAATACACCCCCGAAGCGTATATCTTGAAATTCAAAATGACTTTTTAGCTGAATACTCAACATATCGGTGGCCAATAATTCTAGGAACTCTTGGCATGTCACCATTTCATTTCTGTTACCTGTCACTAGTTATGTCAGATGTCAGTGGAAAAAGTAATTAGAAGAATAGAGATACAACTAACTAGAAATGCTATAAAAATCTAATCGAAAATGGACATACACAATTGAACGAATATCAACAAAAATAAATATAACTAACATTTGACATAACTAGTGACAGAATAACAGGAATGAAATGGTTACTTGCCAAGAGTTCCTAGAATTATTGGCCACTGATATGTTGAGTATTCAGCTTAAAAGTCATTTTAAATTTCAAGATATACGCTTCTGGGGTGTATTCATTATTTTAATAGTGCAATATAGATGTTCGCAATGATAAAAAATGCAAAACACACTGACCTTAGACTGAACTCCTCTATTGAAACATAGTTCAAATTTAATGAAGATTTAAAAAAATTAAATTGTTTAATATCATTCGGTGACTAATTTAGTCTGCTTAGTTTGACCACAAATAATACACTCATAAAATTTTTATTATCGGTATTAAACATTCCAGAAGATCAAAACGCAAAGTGTTTCTTAAACCTAAGCACCACTTTTTATTTTATGATTTCTGTAACACAAGATTGCGTCAAAGTCTTATCCACTTGATATTTCCGTTATTTCAATACATAAACGGTGTAAAATTGTCTGACTTAATAAAGAATATCCGGTCCCACCTCTAAAGATCCGATTCCTACGTCTCCCTTCACAAATAGTTAGTAATCTCTTGCACTTTTATGGGGAGATTCTTTGTTGTTGCGGATGGGTGTTGCCAACTACTCTCGCTTCTTCTCCTTTCCTTCTATATACATATCGCTCTCTCAACTTTACAAATGGTTTTGAATTTCAAATTCTTTTGTTGTCCTCTAAAACCATGTATAATATACCGAACGATCGAGGGCCCCAGACTTAAAAGCTCCTTCACGTTTTCTATAGTTGATATTTTTTTTATAAAATCAATTATTATTCACATGGTGATAAATCTCGTTTCAATTAGGTTCAAAAGTAAATATATTCATTTGTAACGATATCAAGACAACCCTTCAATTAAACACGTTTTTTCAGAAAGAACATACTCCCTTTGTATTGAAATGTTCAAAAGATCCAGTTTTTATCTGGAAGGAACTGGTTTTGATAGTGTCCGTTTCATTAGAGAACGGACCACTGATGCGCAAAAACAACGCCGACGCGCAAACAAACTGAAGTGGTCCGTTCTCTGATGAAACGGACTCTACATCAGGTCTGCTCTACCATAAAGACCATATAAGAAAGATTTTGGTTTTAGAAACCTTTGCGATTTATTTTCAAACCTAGCTAGTCAAATATTTCTTGATAACTGAAGTTTTTAAAGAGTGGGAAGAAACATGCAGCAGGTAGACTCCATTTAGTCCTTGATTGATGATAGGTCTGTTCTCACAAGCATCACAGACAGTCTTTGACAATCAGGATTCGGCGCACAGACGCTAAAGTGTTCTCGGGAGAACGATTTAGAGAGTCTTTGCGCCGAATCCGGATTGTCAAAGACTGTCTGTGATGCTTGTGAGAACAGACCTCAAGTCGCCAAGAGGTGCCGCAATTTTATATCGTCTTCAATTTCACTTTTCATTCGCTTACATGTTTTGGTTATCAGATGTGAATGTATATTTTGATGGATTTCACTTTTTTTTAATCAGCATCCTGCTATCTCCTAGGATTCTGTATTGCTATGTATTCCGAAAGTATGTGAATTCCAGAATCTACATTCTACTTTCCCCACTAGCTTGAGCTTCTTAAGGTTCATTCAGTAACCAAAATCCTGTTAGGTGGTAATTATGGCGGGATCCCACACTGTATTCTGTAATGGATTATGCTTTTTCAACATACCATCCTGTGGCATTTGTATTTGTAGAGTAGGGAGAGTGAGTTTGGGTCTGTCTACAGACCTCAGGATAATATTGTCGGCGTTAGCTAAATCTTGATGCAACACGTCTGTTTGTTCTAACGATTCCCTTTTTACCGTTTTGTTTCCCAGAAGTAGGTACCTACCCCTGGTTGTCTTAGCCCTATTAGATCTTTTCTTGGCAGGATACAGCTCAGTCAAATCACACAGATCCTACTCCAACCTTGTGAACATGCTCTGTACTGAATATGATTCATTCATTCATTTCTGACTTGATATCTATCTTATATATATTAAATATATAATTTCACTTTTACCGTTGGGAAGTTACACTCAAAATTAATCCCAGTTGGAAGGCAATAAAAATCAACTGCGTCAAATCTAACTGAAAACCTCGTTGTGTTTTATTCAACAACAAAATGTTACCCTTTTTATATGTAGAAAAAAAAGTAATTATTTCCTTTTGCTTGTATTTTTGTTTAAGCAGATTAAATTGTAATTTGATTATCAATTTCCTAGGGCATGTGGTGCTTCTGATCCTTTTTAGATAATAAGGATTCTTCACTGCCGCTTCATAAGGATTCGCGACAGGCTTGGTTTAAAAATATTACACCAATATTCCAGTTTCAGTATGGTAGGAAATTTAATAGACAATACGAGTAATTCTGTAAGCAAATATTCATTTTTAATGAATGGTTACTTATTTGCTAACTCCATTTTACTATTCTGTATGCATAATAAGCTTTCTTTCTTAATTGGACACCATACATGTTAAAATTTGAATTTTAACCTTGACAATGTATAGATTGAAACTTTTAACGGCGAAAACATCGTCAAATTTAACGTTACGCTGTTATTTTTTAACCACTTCTTATAGAATTGACCCTATAATATTAGATTATAAATACAGTAAAAAATAACAATATAATAATCTGCAATAGGAACAACTTTTTTTTATAGAGTACTTTTCAGTAGTAATAACCCAAGGAAATTGATAATTGTTCGAAAAAATTTTATGACAGATTTCGAAAGCTTGTTGCCCACAAGCAACAAGCTTGAGAAAGTTGTCATAAAATTTTTGAGCATTTATCAATGTCCGAGGGTTATTCGGATAGAAAATTTTTTGTTTCAGTATTACAACCAAATCGTGACATTTCGAAATATCAAATATTCGAAACTTCAAAATCGAAATAAATCAATATGTATCCATAGCAACGTGTGAAAATTGCCCATGGTCTGTTTTCAGTGTAATGTTGACATGATTGGCTGAGATTGTTCATATGATATAAAATGAGGAAATTTGATTGGTTTTTGGAATTGTCAAAAATTTTTCAAAATAATAAATTTGTGTCCAGATTTATTTCAAAAACAACCAGAGATTTATTTTGAATAGATAAATGTGGAAAATAAAAATTATGTTGATATCCTGTTCGTAGATGATGCCGCTGTGGCTGAGCGGCTGAGGCAATAAGAGCTTCGGAGACCCTATTGATCGGCAGTACACGATTGTAATGTGGAAATCCGCGTTAAAAATAACTAGATTTATTAGCTCTAATAGAAACTATTTTAGAAACTGTATAAAGGGATACGAAAAATCAGACTTTGGTAAAATGTCTTTGCCTTGGTAGAAAAAAAAATTCAATAATAATTATAGATATTTATTGATGCTTGTTAAAATAATTCGTTTCCATATATTTTTTGTTTCAATTTCCATGAGTAAATATAATAGGCGCAAATATATTTCTTCATAAAAATGAATTCCCTTTCAAATCTTCGTTTATTATTCACTTTGATCTTCGCATTCTTTCTTTTTTTCTGCTTCACATTGGTTCATTTCCAGATAAATATCGTACAGTTCTTGTTGAATGGGAAATGTCTGTGTAAAGGTCAAAAACTGAAACAAAAAGACACCAATCTTAAAAAATTGTACAGGTTCGATCCATTATTATAAAAGTTTAACAATAAAAGGTTTTAAATTTGTTGGATTATTTCACTAACAACTGCAGCATTCAACACAACTGTTTCTAACTTATTTCATATGATTACGATGTAAATAAAAAACCACCTAATTTTAATTGCCTTCAAATATCTTCTTGTGTTCATGTGGATTTTTTTTAATTACTTTCTATACAGATAAGTACAGTACAGTCTTTTCTACAAAACATTTTCTTATGTAGAGATTTTGCTGATACTATTTACTTCACAGACAATACTGGAATAATAACTTTCTTTCAATAGGTATCAGCTTTATATTGCATCACAAAATTTCAACACTCTATTAAGCGACTTTATTTGAATATTATGGTCCCTGGTCCGTGTACAAAGCTATTTGTACCTAATTCCACCCGGAGTTGGTAATTTGTTCCCCAAATATGACCTCACAGATATTTAAGGAGGTAATTTCCGTGGCCGGCAGGTATAATATTCCGTACTCTGG
The DNA here is from genome assembly GCA_910591675.1 of Galerucella calmariensis. NCBI lineage: Eukaryota > Metazoa > Arthropoda > Insecta > Coleoptera > Chrysomelidae > Galerucella > Galerucella calmariensis. The sequence continues at coordinate 132,682 of CAJUYG010000708.1, read as the reverse complement.
TCCCTATAGAATAAACCTATATCTATACCTATATGTAAGTTGTTTAAGTACGCTAAGTACTTATGGGGTACTTTGACAAGTACAGTATCCGCCAAAATAAACAGTACCGAAAATAAAAATTAATTTTCCGAGTGAAATATTTTGTCCTTCATTATGCCCCAAATGTATGCGTCAGGTGGCGTCAGATCAGGTGAATGAGAAGGATATTCGAAGTCTGTTCCCCGAAAAATTATTCTATTATCGAAATGCTGACGGAGTAAGTCTAAGGTGCGCACAGCTGTATGGCTCGTTGCACCATCTTGTTGGAACCATTGTGTGCGAAACTGTAGATTTCGTGCACGGCAAAAGTTATTTAGATCTCTCACGAAAGGTATAATAATTTTCTCTCTATAACGCTCTTGGTTGACAGTAAGTGGATTCTGATTATCATTACGACCTTTTCCGTATGAACGAAAATAATGCTGTACCAAAAAAAAAATGTTTCTTCCGTTGTTAGAACCATTTTTTAAATCAAATTTAACTGCAGCGTAATATTAATATATCAACTAATGACAATTAAGTCAAATATGACAAATCCATATTACATAAACAACTCCACAGCACTCTCTGTTTCGGTACTGTTTATTTTGGCGGATACCGTATAACGCAAAGACTAGTATCTAAATAATAGAGAGAAATAAAACAAAATTTTTATTTAGTTTTTATTTACTACTATTTAGTAAATGTTATTAAACGATGCAAATGTCAAAATTTGATAAATTTGAATGAACACATGCTAGAAAATAAAGTATGTCTAGGTATCTCACCGCTTCGGTATCTCAATGATATTTTCAATAAATTTCTGGCGATTTCTAACACTAATTTTAGGTTTTAAATGTAAACTTTGAAATTTAACATAATTTTCAATTTGAAATTCATACAATTTTTCAAGAAATGTTATTAAATTAGGATGTGCTTTGTAGAAAGAGTCATTGAAAGTTCGATGAAAAGCTTCTCACGCATTTATCCGAGTTAAATCTGCTGAATTTTTGGCCCACATTGTCGGCGGAAAATGAGATTGGCCATCAATATAGTTTTCGATCAAATAATCTGAATACTTTTCCAACATTGTATCGTCCGGTCTGTTTTCATTTAATTCGAAGGTAATGCAATCACCGACTTCATCTGGATCCAAATGAATACTCGGATGTCTTGTTTGGTAAAAGACAAACCAACAGTGGTATGTAATGTCCGCTTAAAAAACCATGAATAGTGAACATTTGACAAAAATATTTGGTACAGAAATCAAATGAACCGTCAACGTACAAGCGTTCTGATTTTTCCAGAGCTTCGAGATTTGTTGTGCACGTAAAAACAATAATATTGCTTGGCAAGCAATTGATAAAAAAATATTGTTCGTCTTGAGAAGTTCTTACGTTGATAGAATTCAATACTTGATGTACGTCGTTAATATTCGTGGGAAGAGCGGGTATTAACTTACGTCGACTATTATACATATTTTTTCTTATGTATACTCGACATCTTGAGTTGTCAAAGTTGCTGGTAGATTTTCTTTCAATGCTGAGCGAATAATTTTTGATGGTTTTTCGAAACATCTTCAACAGCTTTTCTTTTGCAGGAAGCAGAAACTATTTGCCTATTCAAGATAAAAATATCTGCAGGATGAGAGTGTTCCGACGAAGATTTGGTTACACAAATTGCACTACATTCACCGAGTGTATAAACACATGCTTTGCACTTTCTGTTGGTACATTTCCAACAAGTTTCGTCTATAGTTTTCAATTTTTTATGTAAACTATACTTGTAGTTATCGTTTACCAGTAAATTTTTGCCACGAATACTTTCAATAATTTCTACTTTCATAATGCTATTTTTCAACACTTTTATCAAGTACCTGCCTTACCTCAATTCTAAGCACAACGTTTAATTGTATTTTCATTGCGGGTGCGAAATTACAGGTCGGATTAATTTAGGGCCAGAGTACCAGAGTATTAACGTAGGTAGCGGAGACCAGATTACCTGACCCCATTCCACCAGCCCCATTCCATCCTACGCGATTTAAAAGACTACCTGCCGTTCATCTTAGTCCGTTTAAGAACCACGCTTCAATGATCCTACCTTCATGGATCAATTACATTGTCCAACCCGTCGGATCTGATCCAATAGATCAATTCCAGTACAGGTTAGCCATCCCTAGTTGAAACAAACTCAAGTTCAAAAGTACGACTGACTAGGTCGTGCTCATTTCAACATGCTATGGAAATAACGATCCCAATTACGAGCACATTGCCCGTTTTATACAAAAATTTCTATAAACTCATTATTTATAGATAATAAATATATAAAGGAATCAATCATTTAATATAACCTTGAAGATTTGTTTGCCTTTTATTTATATAGAATAAGTATTTTTTTTATTATAGATAGCTATTATATATTACCAACGTTGTAGTCGCTTTTTTTTAATATTTGTTTTTTCAAGAGGTTAATACCTTCAGGTATATATGTGATGTCACGGTCGTGAGAAACCACTTCTTTTGTTCTCGGAAAAACACAGATATAGTAAAGTAAATCTACGTTATAATTTAACGCTTGTATTCCTTTTGTTTACTATATTTATTACAATAAGTTTAAACAGTCGGTTATCTTCAAGGTGTTTGACCTAGAAGAACACATAAAGCACTGTTCTTGTATACTAATCGATTTCAACTAGTACTAGTATTTTGAAAACTATAACAAGTTGATGTTTTCTGGTTTAGTTCTGATCTTCCAAATCTCCAAGCAATATGAATAATAAGTTTAGTGTCAAGGCCGAAGCTCGGAATTTTTTGTAGTATAGTGGGAAGCGATGTTTTGGAACTCGTCTCATTAACTTTTATACAATTATAATAATTTGAATTTAGATGTTAGATAATAATAGTTCAATTCAAATTTGACAATTACTTTTCAAAGGGTACCTACTAAAACTCTTCAAAAAATTCTCACCAAACAAGGTCTTAACTTTAAGTTAGCACAGAAACAGGGAGATGTTATAAAAGTTAACATTGAAGATGGTGAATAATGTAAGTCATTATACTTGAAGAAAAAATGGAAACATTATTAAAAAGTCATGGACAAAATACATACATTCAAATTGTTTTTATCAACATCTGTAATCTGTCAGATGAAGTCTAATATTTGAGTCAGCCTTATGCAATGGAATTAAATTGTAACTTGATATTTTTAAACGATTTAAAAAGTTGTTTGCGAGCGGCCATAATTCGAAATGAAAAACTTTTGTTATTTATCCACGTTCTACGTATCGGATAATTGAACACACTGCCAAGGATGATTAAATTGTTTGATTGTTTTGACAACGTTAGTGGTCATTATAAACATAAACTTTAATTGATGATAGTATATTTCATTACAAAATTATCGAAAATTATATAGATGGATACAAATAATTGGGATTTCAATAGATCACCATTCAAACTAGCTTACAATTCCTTTGTTTATCAGAAATAATAATTATGCAACGTATTTTATACAATGCCTTTGATGCAGGGACGTATATAAGAGGGGTGGGTTTTGGGGGTTTAAACGCTCCCCATAGAAAATACAATAAAGGTACAATAATTTTTTATTAGCATACTGCCGCAATATGAGTATTCATCGGGATGTGGCAAAAGAAATAGATTCCTCAACAATTGTGAATAATTTAGCCGAAGAGGTTAAATTTACTTTTGTGAGATTGATGTTCTGTTTTAATAAAAGCTTCAATTTTCAATCATCTATCACTTTTTAAAATAGGTGCTCCCAAATTAATATACAGGTAACATCTCGGCTGGTATGGGAATGCGGCGAAAAACTTATAAGACTGGCGACTCGGAACAGTGTAACACTGGATGGGTCCCAGGTCACAAAGGAATCGCTGGCAATGAAAAAGCTGACGAACTTGCAAGAGCAGGATCGTCAACACTTATGAACGGATCCGAAACATCTGTGGACACCCCTAGATGCTCCACTAGGTCATGGTTAAAAGGGTGGGTAAAAGAACAATCCATAAAACGCTAGAAGAATACGCCCAGACAAACACATGGGAAAAAATTAATGAAAGCACCATCAGAAAAAGTAGCAAAAGAACTGCTCTCAATGAGCAGGAACAAACTACGCAAAATAACGGAGCTTCTTACGGGACACTTTCCCACAAAGGAGCACCTGAACAAAATAGGGCTGTATAACGGAGACCTCACATGCAGTAGATGCAAAAAGGACACTGAAACAGCTCTGCACATACTATGCAACTGTGAGATGCTGGACCACAGGAGGCAAAAACTAAATGGAAGACCCCAAATGACTCCAGAAGACCAGTAAAGAACCTGTATGACCTAATACAGGGAACGGATTGGCTGAATAGGTTGTAGTCAGAACACTAGGAGTATCCACAATAAGCCCAGGAGGCTGAGGTGGTGCCGGCGAAGGGACGGCTCCTTTAAAAAATATATATACATGGTTATAACCATTTCAGCAGTAGGGGGCAAAACGAAAAACGATGTTTAAAAATACTTTTAGATGTAGCCAAGTCAAAAAAATAATTAAAAAAAAACTTAACATTATTTCTTGAACTTGATAAATTGCTTTAGGTCGTGGCACTCGATTTTTTTGCCTTAGGCGGCGCCTTCAATAAAGCTTTCCCCTTCTAAACCTATCAGATGAAAAAACCAAAACCCTCCCCATGTAAAAGCTATTGCTACGTGACTGCTTTAATGGTATTTGAATGTCTATATCTTCCTGTTATACAGTGTGTCCCTAATTAAATAAACAGTAATATGAAAAAACCTCGAAACAGTCTGAAACTTCTGATTTTGAGAATAAACTATGAAACCAAGAAAAACAAGTCTAATAGAATAAAAGTGGGTGATTCAGTGGGCCTTTCCACTGTTCCGATCCAACGGTCTGAAAATATTCTTATTCGTAGGAAAAAGGCAAAGGCAAAGGAGACGTGTTTTAACTTTTGCCATTGATTTTGTACAAACTTATTTTTTTTTTACTTATTTTCGCTCAACTTTTCAGCAAGTACTTCGAAATTTGATCAGATTAAAAGCAAATATAAATAAAGAGAAATTGAATTTTAAAAATGGTTGCATTGAATGAATAAATATATAAGTTTTGAAAGGCTTTAATGTGGAAGAATAAATTTTAGAAAAAAAAAGTATGAATCGTGAGGCTTAATTTAAATGGTTTCAATGCAATCTCTGTTTGAATGGAAACGGCGCCTGTCGTTGAAAATGTATGCTTTTAAAAGTTTCTATTTATTAGTTCAATATTATATTTAAATTAAATAAAATTTTGTTTTAACCTGGATAAAAATATATGTTTTGGGTTTTTATTTCTATGTTTTACTAACATATAATCGTGCTTAATTATTTGTAGATATGCTTTCTAAGATATTTAGACTGAATTTTAGAAGATATCATTGAAATTTACCCTTTTTCTGAGTTATTTATTATATATGCATGAAAATAATTATATTTTTTTCCTTGATGTAGCACTAGTAGTAATTTTTCAGCCTCGAAATGTTAGATATTCTAGTAAGAATTATGAGAAAAGACACCGTGTATCAGGCGACAATTCAAGCTACTCATTTTTGTGTGGAGAAATTGGAGCTAACCAACATTGGTTTACTTAAAGTATAGTCATTAAACTAGCGGTTTGTGAGAAATTATTTATTACATGCTCATAACAATTTAGTGGGTTAAAACCTGTTTCTAAGTTTAAAAAAACGCATGAGAATAAAAAATGTTTCATACTTAACGCACTAGACCAAAAACAACTAACATAATTATTCTAAAAGAAGTGTCTTTTCTCATTACTTTTATTTTACCACAAAATAATATTCCTTTTCACCATCACAGAAAATACTGTACATGTAAATATATTTTTTTTTCACTTTCTTGTGTAATATTGTATAATTATTATTAACCTTACAACTAGTTTATGCATAAAGCTGTTTCATCCTATGAGTGGATAACAAAAACCGATTATTGTGCTTGGGTTAAATCTTAGAAAAATGAATGCACTAGACATATTTTCATTCAAATAAAAGTCTACTTCTACACATAAAAATTGTGCTCACTTTCTTGGTATAGCAAGCCATGGGATGACTATCCATCGCGCTAGACCGTTTCGTTCTTATAACGTGTGGCAGATTGCAGCTGATGTTAAAAAGTGCGTATTTTCACATGTTTATAAAATGATCAACATAAATAACCCGCTTTTCTGGATTTTTCCGGCGGTCTGGCAACGCTCTATACAAATTCGGAGTACCTACATTGGTTTTTGTAGTAAACGTACTAGTCCAGTAAATGAAGGCGAAAAATACCGTCCAGCAAGAAATTTTTTTTTAAATTTGCAGGTAATAGTAGGTACATTGAGCCCCCAAAATGTCAGGTGCCTGAAATTTGTGGGAGGGTCGGAAAATGGCTCTAGAGATCCCGAAAATCCGTTTTCCGCCGATATCTCCCGAACTACGATCCCTAGAGAATTTTTGTTCAGACAAAAAATGAAGAGCAGTTCATTACCTACAAAAGTTGTCCCCACGATTTTTTTCGTTACACCAATATTTTTTGCAAAAATGGTGGTTGAAAAGTTCGCAGTTTTCTGAAACTTAAAAACTGACGTTTCTAGTCCTCGGGTAACCGTTGTAACGTCTTCAGTCAGAGCTTGATCACAAATAAAACACACGGGAGTACTAGAATCCTCTGCGACTTCCATTTTTCTACAGGAATGAACAATATTTATCAAATCATTAGATGTCATTTCACACACAACAATATTAATGATCTTAATTAAAAAAATGAAACCTCACCATGTGCTCCAAAAAAAAGAAGCTCAAGTATTTTCAATGTTTCCCTGTGTTTTTTATCAATAAAAATCTCAAAATTTATTATTTAATAATAACAATAAAATTAATAATGACTTGAATTTCACTTTTTACCCTGGAATACTACTAATTTATTCTTGAAAAATCACGAAAGAGATAGTGTTTACATTTAAAATTGTCAGTTGTTGACAAACAATGCAGCAGAAAGCATCCACGTGTACACGCACTATAGCAGACGCCGTCGACCACACTATAGACAAATTTCTTTTTAAAGGAATGCCCACACTGGCGCGAATAATTCGGCGCGACGGCGAAATTTTCGCCTCGCGAAATATTCGTCGACTCGAGGTCTTCGGCGTATACGAGGAGCAACAAACCGGCGCGAAAATTTCGCTTGACGACAACGAAACTGCAGCGAATTTTATTTATCTCGCGACCAGCCGCGTTTTCTATCGTTTTCGTTGCGAAGCAAAGATGTCTGCCACTGAAATATTAATAGAGTTTGTGAAGAAATATCCGATTTTATACGATTTTGGCCATTGAAGATTACAAAAATATAAGAAAGAAAGATAAGTTATGGGTGACAATCACCAAATTTTACAGAAAGGCAAAAGGAAAATTTGATAGGTAATAAAATCGAAACGAGAAACTTTAATTTATTCTAAGTAGTGCTTTATTATGGGTGAATAGGTATATTAGTAATTATCATCAAATCAGTAATTTTTATTTCAGAGCATAATTAAGCAGTCAAATAGCGTTAAAACATCAAAAAAATTTAAAATGCCACTTAGAACCTTCTGGTTCTCAACCCGTGTTATATTCAACACAAAATTATCAAAATCCCTTACCTTTCAACTTCCTCATCCTCTGAGGCGGCCAATAATAGTATTGCTTCTTCTTCAGAACTTGAAGAATCCATTTTTTCAGATATCAAAAAAATATATCTTATGAAATTTTCGCGAATATTCGCACAAATGTGATAGGAGAGACGAATTTTGATACCGCCTATGTCGCGAAATATTCGCTTCGTTATCGCGGCGTATTAATTCGCGTCAATGTGTGCAAGCCTTAATGCATCAGATAAAATACTTGATACACATATCAAAGGAAAGTTCAGAATGTGACCTTTCATCGAGTATGATGCTTGACCGGGAAGAATTTTACTGTAAAGAGAAAAAACTGCTCGAAAAAACTCAGAAGAATAGCTGTCTTCCCTCAGAAAACTGAAAATTTCCCCGATTTTCCTGAAAACCCAGGGGTCTGGGCCAAAAAAAGGTATACCATCGGCAAGAGGATATTCTAACCTTTCTCCCAATATCAATTATAAGCGGGTTTGACAGTTAATCATCGAGAAATTCCCACCAGAGTGCTCGGGAAAACTCCAGAAATCCACAAAAATCGCCTCTTGGAAAACACATTATTCAAAAAAATACGGGCGAATTATTGGTAGCATTGTTTCGGAATAAATAAAGTACCCCCCCTAGAACCATTATCCAATAGGATTGGCTGAAATAACTCTTGATAAAAATAATATGAATAAATCCATGGAAGCATTAAAAAATCTAGTAAAGACGAATTTTGGCCTGGTTTTCCAATGACCCAGGAGTACGAGTTGAGTGGATAAAAACACGCCTTAGTAGCCACAGATCCCTTCTTTCACCCGCACTTTGATTCATTAAAAAATATTGATTTTCACGCGAGTTATTGAAAAAATTAGTAATTTACTTGGGGACGTCATGCCCTCAGAGCGTGCTCTCTATAAGCCGGCCGGGAGCTCAATTTTTGGTCGGCGCTCGGGCCATTTATCTCGAAAACTATCTAATTTTTCGAAAAAATGCTAAGGATCATTTTTGTGGGTAAGGAACTGCTCTTTATTTTTCGTCTGAACAAAAATTCTTCAGTGGTCAAATCTCGGCAGATATCACGGGAAAACGGATTTTCTGGAATTTCAGAGCCATTTTCCCACCCTTCCACAATGGTCAGGTACCTAACATTTTGGGAATTAAAATGTGCCTACAATAACCTGCAAATTAAAAAAAAAATTCTCTTGCTGGACCAGTTGCCCATGTTGACACCTTCGTTTACTGGACTATACACGAAGTTAATATTTCGTATGTAGTTATGTTCATTTTTTATGTCTAGTGTGTTTACGATCCTAAGTAGAATTAGACTAGAAATTTAGAAAATTAAAGTATTAAGAGTTTTATGTAAAAAGTCGAAAAAAAAACTATAAAATCAATTGTTATTATATTAAAAAATAAACTGTAGTGTATTATTCTTGGGCTAAAGCAGTCGTACTAATTTTTCGCAACACAATTTTTCATCCTAACCACAATTTTTCAAATTACTCTGGTTTTACTCATAGTAGAGACAAGCTTTAGTGTTAGTTTTGAACCGATTAGAGACTGAATCGTCATTTATAATTCAGTGAAATAAAGAGTGAAGCTCGGAATGAGTGAGCAAAAGCTAATTTTTTGCATACGCCTTTGTTTTGGCGTCGTTAAGATGGATTTAAGGGTCTTAAGCGAAGAAACTTAAGTGAGTTTCCATCTTTAGGACGCCAAAAGAAAGGCAAATGCAAAAACATCAGCTTTTGCTCTCTCCCCGAAGTTTGGTCCTTTTTCCGCCTTATTTGACTGGACTACTAAGTCTACAATTCTGTAGGAAATATCTTTATAAACTAATTTTATTTTTTGTTGTTAAATTCATTTGATACAGAATTGTAACTGTTTGTATATGATACGAATAAGGAAAGACTAATTTTGGATATAAGTTCTTCAGCGCATACGACATTGAAAAACTGGAATCACTAACGAACACAAGTTTCATTGCCATTAATATCAAGGTCGCACATTACTACCTACTCGCTTCTTGTAATACCAAACGATAACCAATTATTACATTTACCATATCACTTTTTTTGGGCGTCTGGAATATTTCAAATGAATTCTAGATTATTGTTTGTTGGTATTTTTTTAAATCTATTTCAACTTATTTACCTATACAATGTCGAATGTAAAATTAATTTGGTCAATGTGATAATAATTAAATTAGGGGGCGTCCATTAATTACGGTGTTCTAGGGGGGGATCAAGCAAAATCTTCCCAAATTTCACTAAGGGGGGAGGGGTGCTCTTGGCAAATATCACGTAATTATTTTTCCTCGCAGAAAACGGTGTAAAATTGCGTGAACAATTATTTTTAGAATATTATATGGCCAAATTTGAGAAAATAGTACTTCTGTGCGCGAGCAAAGATTACAGAATAAAAATATAAGATGTTTCACTCGTTCGAATTTATCGCGTAAAGCACCGATGCCGCTGGTGACTGTCTGGTGACTTGGATGGTACAGTACGTCGCTACGTCCTTACTTGCATTTAATTTGGCATATTATACGGGACGTCGCACGTCGAGCGCTGTTATTTTAGAACGGTGTTTATTGGTTGTTCGTGTTTTATATTTATGTTGTATAGATTTTTTTAATGTATTAATTAATTGTTGGAATGAGCAAAAAGTCATATTAATATTTTTCTATTTAATAGCTAAGCTTAAACACTAAATACTTTGTAATATTTGCTTATACAAATACTATAATAAAAGTAAATTGTACAACTTTTTTTCTTCTTAATAATACAACAAGTTCACAGTCTAAATAGAAGATTTGAAGAATCCCACGTGAGATTAGGGGTGGGGGGAGGGTGTTAAGGAAAATCTTACCATATCTCACCAAGGGGGGGGGTCGAAAAATACTCAAAAACGCCTCACGTAGATAATTAATGGACGCCCCCTTATTATTATAGTATACAAGGTTAACACTTGATATCTTTTGGTATTTTAATATTTTTTTAAGTTAATATTTATGGTGTGTAAAAAACTGCAAGCATTTTAAAAAAATGTCAGTTTTACTGTTTGATAATAGTCATTTTTAAATGAAATACCTTAATTTGAATTTCGCTTTAAAACGGTAAAATTAACATTTTATTTAAAACGAAAAACAGCAAAATGTACATGCTATTGCCGTACTTTACACCAACCCTGTATGTTACGTGTTTGAATGAAATAAGCTATAAAATTTTGCGTTAAAGGTAGTGAAACTGTTCGATAATGAATTTGCCAATATCTGACCCACGATCACTAGCTGATTTCCTTTTTTTTACGAATAAAACACTTGAACGAATCAGCGAGTGTCCGGGATATGGGTCAATCGAACCGGTAGCTCAATCAACCGATAGGAACACATTTATTCACAAAATTGCTAAGGATTGTGTGAAATGAAAAATATACAATTCTTGTCAGCAGGTATGCAGACAAATTGACAGATCAGTGAATTTCAAATACGGATTTTATGTTGGTGGACTAGGTAACAATGATGATTATTCTTAATTAAAAATAAACAGGGTATTATGCAGGTATAGTTTATTTACGATAAAAAGCCGATGATGTTACAAAACAAAATATTGTGATGTTGCCAAGCTGTAGTTTTTTTCTTCACTTGAACATTAAAAACATTCAATCATTTTGTAACAATAATAATGATAATTAATAATAATGAATACAAATAGCGAATACTATTACTTACGTCTCTTACAGCAATAAGCGGGAGAAGCGGTTCTTATGTCGGCATTCTCGTTCAAAATAGCTTAACAAAGATGTTACCATCTCTTTACATTTACTGTTCAGCTGCTTCGGCATTTTATTAACTACACACTGCAGATTTGCCTAAATCATTAGTTATGAAAATAACTGTATGTCAATAAACGTCAAAACAAACTGGGGAATTTTACCATTTGATCTGACAATGTCTTGAAGTTTTGCCAACCCGCTAGCTGTAAATTGCTCTGGCTGTCGAGGATAAATTGTATTTACGGTTGGTAAATTAATATTTATTCTGATAAGCAGGAAAGTAACTAAAAATGACATCTTAGTCTTTTTATCGTAAAATTCCTATAGGTAGTGCCTCTAATACAACAATGCCTGGAAACCAAATTTCCAATGCCCTTTGTGTTACATTAAGAAATTTGTGTAATAAAAAGTATCCAATTCGTTATATTTTAATTTTTTTGAGATGAGGTGGCTCAAATTTCAGTTAAATAATGTTGCACTGGTACTTTAGCTGATATAAACTGAATTAAACTTTAATAGATTATCCCTGTTGTATTAATCATCATTACCAAAGTGAAAATATTCCATTTTTCACTAAGAATTTTATTACAGTCGATTAATAAACGTCCTATCGGTTGATTACCCAGTCTAGTTCCAAAATCAATAATAAATATTTCACGTTTCAGTCTTTAGTCGTTAATTTTTTAGATTTTAGCGTAGTGGATTCCATCATTGTTCATGTTTCTACTGATTGCATCACTAATACAAACAAATCGCCTTGCGTAGAGAAAAAAAAACATTGTTGCACGTTTTTGACTATCGAACAAAACGACTCATTGTGATTTTTTTGTACTTCAAGTTTGGCAGATGTGACATCGGCGTCAAGAAGACTACACCGGATGGACAAGGAGACCGATACGAGTAACGTAAAGCGGAGGAAGAAGAAGAAGATGGGAACGTTTAAAGAAGGTAAACCAAATAGAAGAAGACAAAGTAGGAGATGTAGCTTAGAAAATATATGTGGTTGATTTTTTAGTTATGCCTATTTAAAGGTATTTGCAAAATTATTGTTCTTAAAGCAGGTATCTCAATATCCTTTGATTGAATATTTTTAACAGAACATAAAGTGCCATCTGTTATCAGTTTTTTTATCTTCTAGAACTAAGCGTTAACTTTGTTATTTTATTATTGTGAACTTGGATTTCTCGTGAAAAAAGTTTTATTCTCTTTGTAATGGTATTTAAATGTGAGTATTTTTTTTAAATCTTCTTTTTTGTTAATTTATTGGGAAATTAATTAACGAAAAAGAATAATGAATAAACCACAAGGAACATACAGAGGTGATAATTTTGTTTTCCACCATTTGCCTATTTTGAATAAAACAAACTAGTGGAGTTTCAATTAAAATTAGTTCATCTCATCATTTGGTTGGTTACTTGAGGCAATAGATGGGAAAACTCCCCATCACACAGAATCCAAATTTACAATATAGGTTTCTACTATTCCATTTAAAATGAAGTTGATATTTACAAAATTTTTAATGTGAACTATTTTATTTCTATTTTTAAAGAAAATATTGCGCTTTTTCTAGACAAGTCTTAATAAATTCTGACAATTTTTAATAAATTGTTAATATACATGTCCCCCTAAGTTGGAATCATATGGGAAACTTTTTATTATTAATTTTAGGGAAAAAAAATTATTCTTCATAAAAAGTTCTGCATCATCTACAACCTATAATACAGTCATCAAATATCAAAATTTTTCAGTCGTATACGAGGTTTGTCAAAAAATATGAGTCTTACTCCTTTAAATTTGACAATATCGAAAAAAAGTTGGATATGTCGAAGCATTAGTATGAGTAAAAATTAAATTTGTTTGTTTCTAACATTAATATGATGTTAATTTTATAACTTGGTGTTAGAATGAATTTTATTATTTGCAAAATAAATGAATATGCACTTATTTCGTGTTTTAAATGCAAAATTATTAAAAAACATCGTAAACCTCAAATATTATCATGTTTCGTAATCACCGGAGATAAATGTTCATTCAAAATAGAAACATTAGTAAAAAATAATATAATCTGAAGTTTCAATTTAAATGAATGTAATTACATATTTAATCGAAGTTTTTTTTATTGGTGAACCATTTTACCTATTTACCTAAAGCACGCCTAAGCGTGTTTAAATCGAACTTTAAAAACGCGCATGTTTTAGAGTTACCGACCATTAGTTCTTATTTCCATCTATAAGCGTTTTCGATTATTTACTTTTGGCTGCTAGTAGCAGTTCGTAGTGACTGAATTCCGTTCGTTTATTACCGGGCGTGACGCCTAGTCTTACCTTCCCCTTGCCCCTCAAGCACATACCGAGGAGTATGAGCTTCAAGCCATGGACATTAAATATTTGACGTTTGTCCGGTTTGACGTTTATTTAAAGGTTAAGATTGTGCCGATTACGATGTAATACGATTTAAACCTTACTAAAAATATCTAAATATGCAAAATTTTATTATCAAAAACATTATAATTGAAAGCTGTTCTTCTAACAACACAGGAAATTCATTGGCATTGGCACATGTCAGGTGGTTTTGAGAATCCTAAAAAATCGTGTTCGATTTGCTCAAATTTGCACTTGCACAAGTGCTTGAAGCCCAAATAAACGAAAGCAACATTAGATTTCCATTTCTTGTTGTTGTAGTTGTTATAGACCAGTATTTATAATTTCAAAGTGCACCAATGAAAAAAATAGCGTAAAGTATTCGTGGATAACTGGTCTTTAAAACTCTTGCTCGCGCGTGTTTTAAAGACCTTAATATCCACTTATACTTTAATATACTATTTTAATTCTGATCAACATTTTTCAATATTGTCAAATTTAAAGGTACTTTACTCTTGAAAGAAACTAATACTTTTTGACAAACCTCGTATACGACTGAAAATTTTCATATTTGATGACTGTATTATAGGTTTTAGATAATGCAGAACTTTTTATGAAGAATTACTTTTGTCCTAAAATTGATAATAAAAAAGTTTTCCATATGATTCCAACTTGGGGGGACATATTATATATTCAATTGCAACTCTCTCGATGTCGATGCTTCAGTTTAAAATATCGAAGGTGATATTATTTATTAGTGTTGGTATCGTTATTCACAATTATCTTTTTATCATTGACGCTTAATAAAATAAACTACAATCAAAAATTAAACAGTTACAATTCACGAGAAAGGTAAAAATAGCTTTTACAAAAAAAATCCTAATGCCTAACAACAACTACCATACTACCCATACTAATTTCGTATAGAACGCAATTCACAAATCTCACATCTCTTGGTTAAAACATATTCATTATTATTCCAATAAACAACTTCCTCCTACGGTATTGATTTTCTTTGGCTCAGTTTTATATTTAATTTTTTCAATAATACCAATGTCCGTAATTTATTTTATCTAATATCTAATACTTCACATTCACAATAATTATTAACAGTTAAATAAAAAAAAATGCGAAACCCGACACCTTCACCATTTTCAATATTTTCGTTGTAACCATAGCTTTCTTGATACTTTTATAGTGAAAATTCCACCATGAGATTGGTGTATTGCAGGCTTGTCTAAAACATGGGTGCTCCATGCTCCATATTTGTCGTATTTTTAAAAAGAAATAGTGAGATCTGCATTTTTATCAGACTTGTAAGCAAATTGTTCTCAATAATTCAATACCCTTATTTCATATCACGATTCAAGCATGCAAGTTATGTTTTTGTATGTTTTTTAAAGTAGTTGATGTATCAAAATAAAAAGGGAAATAACTGAAAACGTTTCATCCCCAAATAAAAATTGTCGGCTTAATAATAAATAAGGTCAAGCCAGTTGGTGACATGTACAGGACTCGTGAAAAGTAATGAAAAGGTCAACAAAAATGTCAAATAGTTTGATTTTTCAGAATAAAACTCAGATTTTTTTTCCTTTGGGCATTGGGGATATTGTTTTTTTATCAAATTACATTTTTTTTATTGGTGAACCATTTTACCTATTTAAAGCACGCCTCAGCGTATTTAAATCGAACTTTAAAAAACGCGCGTGTTTTAAAGTTACCGTGGCAACATCAACAACTCGAGAGAAACGAAGTCTAAATCTATGGTCTAAATCATGTCTAAATGACAATTTTTTTATTATTGATCTGACAGGAGTAGTTTGTAACGTCAAAACTTTTATTCGAACAATATTTAACAATGTCAAATTTATAAATTAAAATGGAAAGTGCCGTTGGTATTGTTTGAAATATTAATATTTCGATTTTTCAAATCTTAGGATATGATATTTAAATTAATACTATTGACATTCACAGAACTCAATAAGGTTGAACTTCCATCAAAATACAAATTACCTAGTTTATGTTTTTCTCATTTCCATGACAACGCAAGGTATACATCATATACATCACGAATTCAAGCATTTGACATTCAGTTCTTATTTCCATCTATGATTTCCATTTCTTGTTGTAGTAGTTATAGACCAGTATTTAAAATTTCAAAGTGCACCAGTAAAAAAAATAGCGTAAAGTATTCGTGGATAACTGGTCTTTAAAACACTTGCTCTATTTGGAGCACTGCGGCTTCGCAGTCGTGCGTCGCGCGTGTTTTAAAAACCTTAATATCCACTTATACTTTAATATATGTACTATTAAAAGGATGAACAAAAACAATCCTAAATCTCTGAACGTAGTGAGATCTTTATTATGTCTATTTCATTTTATAAATGGATGGCCATTTGCGTCCGAACCACAACAAAAGTATTTGTACAATGTGGACAATAAAATATTTTAAATGAATTCAATGCCACAAAAACAAAGTGCTCAGAAATTTAATATTTCAAAATTGAATTTGTCTATTGTGCACATAAATACCCAATTAAATTACAAGTACCTATATGTAGAGGTAATTAATCTCGAAAATTTTAAGATACTTGTGCAAATAGGTTATAATTCTTCTATTTAAGAATAAAATCCAAACCGAAATAATGAAATTCAAAAATCGTTGAGTATACGACATAACCTTGTATAAAATACGACATAACTGACCGTTTTATATTCTCTTTTGTTGATCGTAGAGCACAGCTGTAGGCTTGATAGTTTCCCCTCAGTCCTATAGGACGAGACAATTCAGCTAGTATTGATTTCTAAAAATATAATCCCTGCTTATTCATCGTATATCAGGGGCGGCACTTGAGTTCAAACACGTGTCTTTACGTCCAAGTATTTCGAATGGGAGAAGAGACACATTTTGTCATATTCTGAATGTAGCAAAAAACCAACTGAATAGTATGCATTGGCATTTAATTATTAAAGAATAAAAATGTTGAGGATGGCTTTAAAATACCATAATTGGAAGTCAAAATTCTTTATTTTGAATCCAATCAATATTGGTAAACAGTGCTGGCTTTAATACTTAAAGTACATTGAATATTATGTTCAAAAATCAAACAAGAAATATAGAAAATTAATAACTTGAAAACAAACTTGATTAAATCTTGAACGACTGATCAAACTGAAAGTTTTGAATTAAAATTGCACATTACACAAACTTCAGGAAAAATGTAATTACTTCAGCATAACATTTTACGCGTTTATGAGTAGTAAAAAGGTCGTAACTACGTCTTAACTGACCTTCGAGAAAATGTTTTTAATTTTATCAATGCCAAATTTAAAAAAAAATCCATTTTTAAGATAAATATAATTTTTACAGATATTAATATATTATTTCACTCTTGCTTATGAATTTTTTTTTGGAAAATGTAAGAGAATATTAAACATAAAGACTGTTTCCTTCTTTTTATTGAGCTATCAGAACTGCCGACATTTAGCAAAAAAATACTGATACAAAATAGCAATAATAAAGAATTGAATCCGCTACATAAGATTAGGATAAATAAATAGTTATTCTATATTATCATAGCCAGAGGCAAGCTACGCCACTGGTTTCATAAAATAAAAAGAATAACTTCAGTACGTTTTTTAAACCTCTTGTTTCTTTGCGATAATCTTATAATAGGTGCAATTCTGTAAGCAAATGTTAAATTTTAACGCACAGTTGAAAATAAGACAATCTTCTAACCCATTTTTGCTAGTCTGTATGCATATTAAGTAAAGTATTAACGAAAAACTCTTTATTGGATACCATACATGTTAAAATTTGAATCATAATGTTGACTATGTATAGATTAAAACATTTATAATAGCGTAAACTTTGTCAAATTTAACGGCGTACCGTTAATTTTTAACCACTTCTTATAGAATTGACCCTATGCCATAGCTTCTCAAATTCTTGTACACATTTTAATGAAAACTATTTATTATTATTATTTTTAAAATTAATTAAAAATCTGTCAATTGATTATTTATGCGACTCCATCAAAAACGCTATAACTTCGTTTTTACTGGTTCCAAAAAAAAATCAAACCAATTTTTATGGAGATCTTACTTATTTAAAAAGTAGCTTTTAAAATATTTTGAAAAATAAAATTTATAATACGCCATTTCATGGGTAAAAATCGATATTTTTGTGAGTCAATGACTCGGAAGCGGTAGATCCCTTTAAATATTTAAGATTAAAAAATATTATTTTGAAAATCATGCCTTTGAAAATATAAATATAAAATATTTGATGACATTTTTAATATATTCGTTGTTTTTTCAAAAAGTAATTTCAAAAAAATCAGGGGCAATTAATAATTAGCGAAATATTTACACATTACACATCCAAATTAACACAGAGCTTTGTTAGCAGTGGTAAAAAGTGAAGATTTCGTCGCTCAAATTGTGTATTGATTGTTTCATGAACTAACATAGGTATACCTATATATTTTTATAAAATTAATTTAAGTTTTATTCGAAATAATCTTGCTCTACTTTCTACAAAAATAACAGTAATCAATACTGTCAATAAAGAGATTAATTATAAAAAATATTACGTAAAAGTAATACATTCAGAAAAATACCATTTTATTGTAATTTCAACCATTTTTTCGTCCTTTCATTTATTTTATACAATTTCTATTAATAGAATTCAATTGTTACCTTAAAATTTTGTATAATATGAAATTAAGAAAATCAATATTTACCTCCCACCATTTGATACAATACCATTGTTTACATTTACGCCAGCTTTATCTTTGCCCGTTAACAATGTATTCCCTTCCGCCACCTGTCAGGCGTTTCGCAAAAGATGGCCGCCATCGAAATGCCGGCTACTTTGCGAATATGCGACAGCGCCCCCTACTTTCGAAATCCACTACTGCGCCCTCGTTATCGACCGCTTGTCACTCCCTTAACAATGACATCAAAAAATTGAAAATAAGGATGAGAAAAAATGTGTTCCATTAATAATATCAGTGATTTTATTCTACGACTACAAGTACATTTAAAGCGTTAACAACTAGGTGCTGGTAAGGTGCATTTTGGGGTTTCTAATTACATCTAAAAGTGTTTATGAGCCTACCAATCAATATAGTCTTTACACATAAAAATAAACTAATATATAAATCTTGTTTCTAAATAAAAGGTCCTAGTTGTACAATCTAATAATATAGTACTGATGGCACCAAGTAAATAGCAGTTATTCCTGTAGCATCAGTACTAGCACTAACATTGTTGATTTAGCTTCGTCTATGAGAATGTCCCGTTGCAGCAGTAACTAAAAGACAGTACTGCTGTGACAGGACAATATCACAGCCGGTAGCTTTCGAAATGTTGGTCCAAAACTTCAAAATGGATGGCTGTCTAACGATGAGTAAAAAGGCCCAGAGAATTGGTTAAGATGAACGCGCCGCGATCACTGACTGTTTGGGAACGGGGGCTTTGCGCCCCACCGAATACCGCCTCCTACTCTCCACTATCCCCTTTCGGAGCCGCCATGGCAACGGTTTGCGCCGCCGCCACGAACCGCACCCCGAACCGTATTGCCAAGCTCTAAAGTTTTCCCCAGCTTAAGCCAATTTCATAATTATAATTCAATATTCTTGTTGTAATTCTATATTTATTCTTGCTTTATTTTTGGTGTGACTATAAATATAATTTGAAGGAAAATTTTTTTTTCATCGATACCACTGAGAGACAATATTATAGGCACATATAGAGGGTGTTTCATTGCTTA
>CAJUYG010000708.1:93660-113049 GCA_910591675.1 Galerucella calmariensis | reverse complement strand
ATATATATATTCTATAGTGATTTGATAATACCTACGTTACTACATTGGTCCTTAAAAAGCCCTGGATGGTGCAAAAAGTAACCCAGCACATGTCCAATACAGCTATCATGACAATCGGAACTACCTACAACGAAAATTAATAAATTCAATATTAAATACATACTACACGTTCTACTATATATTTACCTATATAAGAAATAATAATTTATTTAAAATGTTTATATAGAAAAATTGAAATACTACAGCTCTAAACTTATATTTTTTTGTTACAGTACTGGTATGGGTGAAGGCAACGGTATGATTGACCACCATGAGCTCCATGGCGCCTTGGTGCCTATCAATGGTAGTCATTCGGGATCTTCAGGTCGCAGTACACCCAATAATTCCAATGATCCCGCTCCTGGGAAACTTTTTGTCGGCGGATTGAGCTGGCAAACGTCCAGTGAAAAGCTCAAAGAATATTTTGGAATGTTTGGTAACGTGACGGATGTATTGATCATGAAAGATCCAGTTACACAGGTAAGAACAAACAAATTTGGCAAGTAGATGAAGAAAGCAGTGGTGCCTTCTAAAGTTTGTACAAAATACCTGGCGATGAACACCTATTTAATCTTCTATAATTTTTAATTTTGGACAAATTTTACCCATTTATTGAAAATGAAAACGCTCTGAATAAGTATTATGAGTAAAATTTTTTTATCTATTTTCCAGAGAAGTCGAGGTTTTGGTTTTATCACATTTTCGGAACCATCTAGCGTAGATAAAGTTTTAAAAGTACCAATCCACACTTTAGACGGCAAAAAGATCGATCCGAAACATGCAACTCCAAAAAATAGACCAAAACAACCTAATAAAACAAAAAAAATTTTCGTTGGAGGAGTCAGCCAAGACACGTCGGCAGATGAAGTCAAAGCTTATTTCAGTCAATTTGGTAAAGTTGAAGAAACTGTCATGTTAATGGATCAACAAACTAAACGACACAGAGGATTTGGATTTGTGACATTTGAAAATGAAGATGTTGTTGATAGAGTGTGCGAGATACACTTCCATACTATCAAAAACAAAAAGGTATAACTGTGTTCATTTTAAATATCCGATTCAATTCAAACTTAAATATATATTTTTGTAGGTGGAATGCAAAAAAGCGCAACCCAAAGAAGCAGTTCAAGCGAGCGCCCAGCTCCTAGGTAAACGATTAATGCTGACAGGATTGGGCATGCGTGCCATAGCTCCGTCTCCTGGAGTATTAGCTACAGTTAACCCTCTAGCTACAGCTCAAGCGCAAGCACATGTTCAAGCTGTACAAGCTGCTGCAGCAGCTGCTCAAGCTCAACCGTTAGCTCTAGCAGCATATGGTAAACTTTTCGGAGGATATCCCCACTTAGCGAGCTACCGTTATTCTCCTTATCCATTGACAGCTGTAAGTGCACCAGGAAGTACACAAAATCCCGGGCAAGCACCTACAGCTGCTCCAGCACCTACAGCTTTAGCTCCCCAAGTTGCTGCCAGCCCATACCAAGGATACAACTTGACAAATGTCGATATGGCTTCTTTCCAAGGAGTCGATTGGGGATCTATGTACGGTGTCGGCATGTATGTTTAAGTGCTCACGTATTGTTGTTTACTGTTTTGTATTAGTTTACTGTGAAAGGACTTCCAGGAAAAGAAAAACAATACATTTCCAGTTGGGGTTCGGTTCTGCTTCTGCTGATAATATTTTTTTTTACATTTTCTTATACGCCCTTCTGTTTATGTGAAACATCTAATTATGATATCGATTTAGACAATAATGATAGGAAAGTTAATTTCATTTTAAATTGAAGCTACATATCGCTACAGCTCAATTTGTGTAGCGTACTAATAAATTTGTGGTTATATTTGCTCAAAATTGAATGTGGGTGTATATCTGTATGCAAAGTATTATTGTTAATTATTAGTAGATGCAGAATGTCGATTCCTCTTTTTTCAATTGTCAATGGCGGCGTCTCGTGCCTCTCTTTCGATGTCTTATAAATAAGAAATATTGATACTACAGTGGTGATTTTTCTGTAAATAGAATCTCTCATTGCGACATGCTGTGGGCAGTTTTCTAAAAGCATCACAAATATTAGAAGCCTACATTTAGCTAAAAAAAACTTTAGTCTATCGTGAAACAATGTTAGTTTTTGATGTTTTAAGAGCCTACTCCAAAGGACATCTAAACAAAATGAGTTTCTAAAAGGTTAAGTTCGAAATTTGAAAGGTCGCCCATTGCTTTAGATTTTTACGAGCGACCTTTATTACAATTTCATAATTTTTCTAGAGAAAAAAATAAAAAAACCTATTTTAAATATTTGAAAAAATTTGGAGCGACCTTTTCTGAGTTGTCTTTTGGAGTGGGCTCTTTAAACATGAAAATCTGGCATTTTTTCACATGAGACTAAAAAAGTAGTTGGTTTTTTTGCGCCACCCTACTACATGTGTACGTGTATGATGGCATTGTTATAAACTTGAAAAAATCTCGTTTTAAAAATTTGTGATGGAAAAACAATGCCTAAAAAGTATTTGTTAGTCCTGTAGGCTTCCAAATACACTCCTTGCGCTTATAATTAAAATACTCATAAATTATAATCAAGTACCATTTGGATCGAGTTATTTCTTCCATTTGTATCAAAACAGCTTTACAAAAATACGTTGTCATGGGGTTTTAGAAGAGTAAAAAAAAATTAGTGGTTTATAATTTTGATTGGTTAATAAAAAAAAATCATATTTCCTGATATACCTCGTATAAGCCTGGGAAGTGTAACTGCAATTAAAGACTTTCTGAATACCCCATGAAATTGAAATTGAGGAGATCTCAAAATATATCCTTATGGTATTTGCTTATCGTTTTCGATGCCCCCTTTCTGCTCATCTAGCATCTCGGCAATAACTCGCAATAATCAGTATTAAATATCTTGAAAAATAGAAATCATTGTTTGTTTGAAAATTTTTTCCGTATTATGATAACCCTCGATATTCCTGTTAAATGGCAATAATTTTAAATTATTTATAACTGATCGATTTTACGAAAAGGTTGTGTTGCGTGTACTTAAGTTATTGTATCTTAGTACTTATGTGGGATTGAAAACTGTTGATGATGAAACCATCCTCGCGGGATGACATAAAACTACATATATAACCTTTCGGAGAATTAGTTTGTTCGTGTTAAATCAATAATTTTCAATCCTGGTATTTTATTTATTATATTTCACCATTTTTTGACTGATAGGGCGGTACTTAACATTATTAAATAATCGAGTTCATCACTTTATTCACTACTTAATGATATTATTAATGTTATTCAACGATCTCATATTCACTCGAGTTTTTGTTAGTATTTAGTAGATTACTTACAGGAATGCTTTTTTTCTCGTGGCAATCGTTTGCCAAAAAAATGTGTGACTTAAAATTGAAATGAACAAAGTGAGAGTATATTTTTTTGGCAATTTTTTTTATTTACGCTTGCCCGACAATTATTACCAAGTAGAACGCAACGACTTTAAATCGTTTTTTAGAAGTAAGTTATTAGTTTTATTAAGTATTTAAGTTAGTTGATCTACTTAAAACGTATTTTTCAAGTTTGTGATTCAGTACTTAATTTTTTTAAGTAGCGATTTTTAACGGTGCATTTCTGTAAGTATTCTAATTCTTTTTTCGTTATTATTTAATCTAACCCATCGTCAGTGCAGCTAGCCATATAACTTGCCGAAATTTTCGAAATCGGCTAGTTCCTACATTTAAAAAAAATAAATCTCGCGCAGATCTTGTCACGATAATTATATCATGGAAATAATTATTTACCGGATTTTGATCCAAATAATTGACATTTTAAAACTTTACATTCTTTTTAAAGAACAGTACAGGACTCTCGTCACGAAACAGAATAAGCTGGATGCCTCTGAGACTTGAACATGTGATCAGTTGCCAACAAACTGGCTGTTTTCGGTGATAATGGCATGTACTGTTCTTTATTTGCGTTAACCAGTCTGTTCCAAATTTTGAAAGTATCAACAATTATAAGTTAACGTGCTTCAATATTTTAACAAACAATTTTGCAGTCAATTATAAAAAAACAGTAGTATTCAGATACTTAAGTTAGTCTGCAACTTTTTAAAATGAAATCCGGTAATTTTAACCATCATATTATAAATTTTCCAAAGTAGACAGACCTGCCTACATTCCGTATTAGCTGTGCATCGAGTATCTTTAAAAAAATAATTGTAATTAAATGTACGTGTGATTCAAGGACCAACGCGTCTACCTTGGCCGAATGAAACCATGGTATAAAACGAAACTAAGAGCTATTTGACACTCCAACTGTCATATTTAAGGCAGAACTTTAATTATAGTTGTATTTTAAACGATTTTTTTTGGATGTCTGATTAATATAGGTTAATCGCAGAAAGTATTCAGTCACTTATTAGAAGGTGCTATTAAAATGGTATTAACAAATTTTAACTCTCGCTAATGGTACCATGAAATGTCCTGACTGATTGATGTAATTTTAGGGATTTTGACAGTGTCGATCGAAAAGGAACTTTATGTTTATAATATTTTTTCTCAATCAAGTCTCAAATGAACGAACTCTTTGGGAGATTATGGGTTAGATTCACAAGACACTTTCAACCAGCCTTATTTTGACTATAGGATAGTATTTAACTTGTGTCCAAAAGAATGTCGGTTAAAGACTTGATCTCTGCACTGTCCATGGCTTTTTCTTTCAGTTCTGAAGGTCTTTTGATCAAGACCTTGGCTTAGTATCTCATTCAAGACGGCCCATCTCTTATGAAATATGCTCTTGCCAGCTCATTTAATTTAAAATACTGACATTTCTTGAAGCTCTTATTTTTTTGTGATAACTATATTGAAAGCAAAAAATGCTTGGACCAACTTCGTACACACTTCTATTTGCATTAACACTTTCACACTACAGTAATTTTTCAGCTGCTATTTTTTAAGCAATTGTGCTTTAATTATTATATTTTTAAGAAAATCTCGGTAGTTTAAAAAAAAAGACATCTCTACTACAGTATTTCATTTGGACTGATTCGCTCTTAGTTTCGCGTCGCTCATTTTAAAAACAATGGTTCATACTGATGTTTTTATACAGTAATTTAGAATTTAGTCAAAAGTCCCGATTTTGACGCATTCTCTAGTATTATATTGTGATAGTTGTTAAGCAAACTAGAAATGCGTCGGTATTGCCAAGTTGCCGATCGTATCATATCTAGATCACGGCTAAAAATGTGTCTATACACTACTTTATTTATAAGTTTTTTTCTTTTTTTGACAAACTTTTTTCAACCATGTATTATTTAAGAAGTACATTATAGTATTATTATCTTTATACAGAGTGCTTTAGGAGAATTGCTTTTTGGTGCGCTTTGCATTCAAGTGTGAACACTTCTTTGTGTACTGGCATCTGTTTCCTGAGATCTCCAGCTAATAAGCTACATCATTTTTTGTTATTTAAAAGTTTGAAGGTTTTCCGTTATTTAATTGCCATTTTTATTAACTTCTTTGGCACTCTTTCTCCTCTAAATTAATAGTGGAGACAAAATCTAAACACTTTTTAATGAGTATTATTATATACAAGTGTCTTTGTAAAAAGAGAACCACTACTGCCTCTTCCAATTGCTCTTATTTGTTTATAACTAGCTATTCTTATTTTCTGTAAACATTTGCTTCATTCCCCACTAACTGATATTTAAAAAAAATGTATCCAAACACTCGATTCTCAAGATTCGCTCTGTTTTTATGACTTGTGCCATTTAGCCTATTCAAAGTAATTCGAAATATCTGGAGCTGTATTATCACTTTGCAGCTTATTTATTTGAACCGTGATTTGTTTGTTAACATTTTTGAGTGCCAAATTTTTGGTAGATCTATACTTCGATTTGCAACTTAGCATCGGTTTGAAGCAAACAAAGAAAAATGATGGTATATATAGATGGCAAATTTAAAAATCGGGTACGCATAGATAAATAACTAAGACCATCGAAGATTCCATGTGAGCGTTTCTTTATTTTCTTTAAACCCACTAGGGCAGTTAGAATAGTGAACTCTGTAAATTATTATCAAGTTGACAAGCAATAAGCATTGTGAGACAGAATGAACAACCCTCTATTTTTATATCCAATTATTATTGTTAAGACAAATAAAAGTGGTTTAGTTTCACTTGTACAAGTGAATTCTTACTCAAGAGAAAAGAACTGTAAATAGTGTAGAATTTTACTCAGAGGGTCTGAATGATTGTGACAAAACTATACATGATCAGAACAAAAAATAATAATTTAGATATTAGGTCGTATCAGCAGATTTGAGGACGCCCTTTTATGGAAAATATTTTGTTTGATAATATACATGAACTAACGAATTTTATTGGATAATTCAACTTCAAAATTATTATTATGTCTTTGGAATGAAGAAATGATATGAAAAGTCAGTTGTCCATATAAATTTTTTGGTTTTATTGGCTCACCATTTCTCACCCAACTGAGGTTTTTAGAAATTTTTGATAATGTGCACTTGTTAATAAATGTAAAATTGTCATTATGTTCGAACAGTTTTCCAGATAATCAGCAGTCAGATCCAGTTTTTGGATTATTTTCGCCTTGAATATTGATACATAGTGGCATTTTACTGAAATGTTGACTTTTCTTATATTTCCTCAAGCTTTTTTATCATTTGATTTTAATATAAACATTAAGTGAGTACAATAATTAGCCAACAGTCAATGTATCTTCCATAAAACAAATTGGTTCCTCAAAACGTTAATAATAAAACTATCAGAAACTTTCGATAGGACGTTTCTCTCAATTCAAGTATTAAAAAAAATTCGTTACCCTAACAAAAATTTCTGATACTTTTTGTATTTGTTACACAGACATTAACATTTAGCTGTTTGTCGTGCGTATTTTAAAGTTACTGTAGTTATATAAGTAATGTATAATTTTTTTCATAGAACTTAGTTATTAGTGTATGTAGTATGTATCTCTGTGTAGTGTAGTATGCGGCGTATTGTCGCAAATGCACTGTAGTACAGTCGTTCTGAATAAAGTAGTTTCATGAAAGTAGATCTATTATGCTTGATCAAACCTTTTTGATTATGCTTTGAGTTACCCTAATCGGCTCAACAGTCTGCAAGTCCAGCGAGTTGCTAACACAATACAAGCGATTGACAAATTTGTAAAAGGTTCCATTTATTTCGAAATGAGGTCAAGTTTTTTAGATCGTAAAAAGAACTATACAACTATGATATAACCTTCTTGAAAAAATTCTCTTTAAAAACTTTGAACATGCGCATTTTAAGGAGCCTTGAGTATCCTTTAGCATCTCGTCTTTGTTTCAGATGCAGAGCTAAGATTTCGGGTTCATAGCTTCATACATAATATTCAAAAACTTCGTAATGCGTTATAATATCATTTCGAAGTCTATGAACCTTTTACTAAAATTGTTTTTACACACTTACATCGCTTGAACAAACATCTTCTAAATTATTCTTTTTATTTACTAATAATGTTTCATTTTGCTATTAAATATTCACCAAAGTTTATTCAAGATATCGAATATTTGGATGAAAATTTTAAAACAAGTTATTAATTTTGTTACAGAAAAATTCCTAACAGAGTGAACGAAGTTGGAGAGGATAGAAAAAGGGATAACTAATGTAGGAAAAAAAATATGGGGGTTGAAAGAAGATTTTCACGATTTGCGGAGTTGATAAAACCGAATAAGCAGAAGATGTTCAACGAAAAATACTGTTTATTTCGCAAATCATGAAAAACCATTCAACCTCACCCCTTCTTTACTGCCTTCAGAAGCTAAATTTTTTTCTCTGCATTACTCATGCCTCTCCAACTTCGTTCACTTTGTTAGGAATTACTCCAAAATTTGATTATTTTTTGAGATAATTTGCCTAACGTATTCTACTTTCTCTTTATATTAATAATATTAGACAAGTCCTGATTAGTAAATAAAAAGAAACACTTTTACCATCGGATATTATTTTCTTAATCAGTTTTTCAATAAATAAATGATTTGAAGAGTCAAAAAAACACATTAGTTTTTATTAGCGTTCTATGAACTAATTTAAAAAGTACCAAATTACATGACAATAAGCATGATTATTAAAAATTATTTTTGGATAGCGAAGACTTACTGCGAAAACCTTTTGACTAGTCATTTCATTGGACAATAAAACCGACTAAAGATTTTAATATAATAGAAATTATCTATTATCTAGTCTAATCACTGCTTTCTGTGATAAAAGTCTGGTATATGCACGGTCTGTGTCTGTAGCTGTATCCGTGCCTTATACCGCCACGCGGACCGTAATCTTAGACAGTGGTATCTACTATTTGTGCCGTAGCGTGTTACCTAATCACTTGTGTTTTCTATTTAAATGTTTAAAATCCAACAAATCCTAATATATGACAAAATAAAACTAGTAACAATAATTTTTGAGCAAAACACAATAATGTGAATAATTTGCTGATGTTTAGTTTGGATTTTAAACGGTTAAAAATAAAGCACTAATCGAGTTAATTACTTTGTAGCGAAAGAAGTTGGTGGTAGAGAGATGGGACTAGCCTGTTATTTTATTTCATTTTTTTGAATGTGTATGCAGTAGCTTTTCCTAAATATCCGTAAATAGATAGGGTAGGTATTTGAGTACTCGTTTCAAAGCCAGGTAAAATTACTTTAAAAGTAGTGTACCTATTGATAATTTTGGATGTATTTAAATCTAGCATTTCCGTTCACTTAACAATATTGCTTTACTATATTTTGTATAGTTTGAATGTAACTTGGTTTTGCAAATATTAGGTTTAGAGAATACCGTTACTAACAATATTTCTCGTACAGAATACAACAATTATCTCGAAAAATGAGAGCCAAAATTTGGTTAAGCAATTCAATAGATGTCGCATATACTTGGAGCTTTAAATATATTCTCGGGTAACACGGAATGCAAAGGTGGTAGGGCTTGATTACATATTATTTATATTTGCAGACATGTCGCCTATAATGCCTATGACTAACCATCATTCAGTGCGGTGGTGGTATAGTCATAGATGATCTCAGCTCAACTACAAAAAACTGGCTTCCTGAACTTGGAAAACTATTGCCTGTCTACTAATATATATTGTGAATTTAACCATCACTGAAGATTTTGTAGGGAAAAATTTCTTGAAATATGATCCCTCAATTTATCTGTTTTAATTATACTGCTGATTATGAGAAAATCTTCTTTCACGAGGTATAATTTGGTTGCAAAATTAAATGATTCCTGTGTTAAAGTTCAATGGAGTAATGCATTTTTCAAACCTAGTATTAGAATGAAAAAAACAGTTTTAATTTTTCTACATTTTTGTTAATTATAATTCAATAATTTTAAATTACCAGTATTCTTTTTATTTTTGTCTACCGGTGAATTCAAGATGGTTAACTTGAGGAGACGTGGAAGCAACGGATCTTATTCAAACATTAGGATTAGGCACAAACTCTAGATCGAGATTTATTGATTTATTATTCACTATATTATGGTTATGAACGTTGTACACATCCACTTTTTGGTAGAGGGGTCATTGCCCATTCTCAAGATAACATTTTATTGTAGATCTACTACAGAACAAAACTAAAAACTTTTTCTCTTCTATACTTTAGAATGTTTTTCAAATAAATATTTTTAATTCAAGGAAACTTATTAAGTATTTTCACTAGCTTTCTTTCGAGTTTGCTTTTTAGATTGTTAAATAAATGTTAATTATGTTATTAAAAAAAAGGAGAAATTAAAATTGTTTGCAAAATTGATCTGAAAAAGATACAGGTAGACTTAATATTAACCAAAGGTGTCTGACAAAAAGTTGCCTTGATGTCTTCCTTAATATCCTACAACATAAAGTAGGATTTAACCCCGTAATTCTAATAATATTAGCTGTGCGTTAGTAGATTTTTGAAATTAGTAGGTATTTCGTAGTTACCTTTCCTAAGATATATTTAGGCATTATTATTACATATCTCGTACACTAGACTTAAAAATGGGAAAGGGGATTTATAGATAAATTTATAAACTACTTTGGTGGTATTTTTAAAGATTTAATTCAAAAATCGTTTATAGACACTTAATTTTTTAATAATTTCTCAACATTAATGAATTTCAGTTCAAATATATCAATAAAATGGTGCTTATATATCAGACAATAACTAAAAACATTTTTTAAAGAATGTACATAGACTTTTATACTAGATTCAAATCTAAACTGCCTACGATGTAAACAATCATACGTCTGCTCTTTATCCTGTATCCTGTTATCTTTCAAGTGATCGTAAGTATGGCATGCGCTAGAGTTTGCTTAAACGTTGGGCAGTTTAAGATTGAATTCAGTTAATGGATGTTTGTCTTCTATCTAATATGGAAATATCATTTTTTCTGTCAGGTGTTAGGTCACGAATTTTGGCAAGTGTTTACCTTTTAACATTCCAATTTTTATCATTTATAGTAGGTACCACTAAAAGTAGTTTTTTTATAAACATCCATTTTTTCCATAATTCTACAGACTCTACCAAAACAGTTTATACATATCAATTTCTATTTCGAAGGGAAATCTTTCTAGACTATCGTCAACTGTCAAATGTCACTTCTTTAACAATCATTGCTACACAATTGAGTAAAATTTTTAGTGCAGCCTTCACAAGTGACTTGAAGAAATGTCTTGAGATGTAAAACATGACTTACTACAGATAAGGAGAAACAAAATCACTCAATATGCCTTACTTTTTATAAACTTTTTCTTCAAATGAAGAAAACATTTTATTTTTTGAATGGATTGTTTACTGTTTTGATAGTTTAGGTAGTTTTTAAATGAGACCAATAAGACAAATAGTGGAATTTGTAGAAATATGGAAATTTTTGATAATACAAATACCCAATCCTAACAATCTAAATCTTACAACGGGACAATTTTGACGGATCAATTAGTGATGTATTTTCAAAATTATATATTAAAATCAACGTATTTATATTGAAAAAAAAAATATATAGTTAATTATGAATAAAGTGAGGCATTCCAAAATGAATACGATGTAAACAATTGTGATGTACAAATTTACCTTATTTGATTATTTATTGAATAAAAATTAATTTATTTAAAACATTCTGTTTTTTAAATTTCAATACTTAGACACTCATATTAAATAAAAAATGTTATATGAAAGATAATCCAATATCTCTATCCCGACTTCTCCTACTTAAGTAATAAACAAAATCATCGAAAATTTACAGCGTATTATGTACTTTTGGCACTTAAAAATCTTATTATTGAAGAGTTGTTGATAACATGGTGTTGTTTTTGGAAAATGCAAGTATGAAGAAGCAAGCAATCAGATAAAGTAAGTATTGTCAGAATATAAGAATAAATATAATTATAATGCATCGAGTGTCTTGATATCCACTACTCCCATACTTTGATTTTATAATTAGAAAGGAGTAAACTCCAGGAAACTCAAATTTCAGTAATTCAAGATCTGCCAGATGGGTCATAACCATATAGAATATTGAAGTGCTGCATACCTATTTGATATAAACTTGAATCTTAATGGATGTCATAAAACCACAGTTCATCTAATGATGACATTAAAAGAAGGGGAGTAGAAAAAAATATTTCGAAACAAATAACGTGAAATTTATGGGATAAGATCTGTTGGCTACTGTTTTTTTCATTACTTTCACCCAACATGACGAGTATCTATAATATATAAGTTATTCCCCTAAGAAGAAGCATGGATAGCAGATTAAAATGGAGAAAGGCGTTCTACAGTAAGTATACCTAATAAGTGTATTTTGAGAGCACCGCAAAGGTGAAGCTGTATTCAAAATAAAAAGATACTTGAATTGGAAATATATACGTTATAACATCGGTACTTACTGAATAATTCTTCGTATAAAATTTAAGAGATCTAATGTTATTCTAAAATAAAAATTTGTGAAT
This sequence comes from Galerucella calmariensis, assembly GCA_910591675.1. Classification (NCBI taxonomy): domain Eukaryota; kingdom Metazoa; phylum Arthropoda; class Insecta; order Coleoptera; family Chrysomelidae; genus Galerucella; species Galerucella calmariensis. The sequence goes on along the minus strand of CAJUYG010000708.1, from coordinate 101,038 downwards.
TAAATTTGATACAAACGATATTGTATTTCTTACTTTGGTAGGGGATGTGAACAATGGGCGGTGAGGATCTCCTAACTAAAAAAAATAGTATTTAAATATGGCACATATATAGCTTCCTAAAGATTAACTTACAATGCGTGAAATCCATTTCTCAGACATTTAGAAAACTGTTTTTTTTAATGTTACGTTACACTGTGAATTTAAATATTTTTGAGTGGTTCACTGACATAAAAATGACACTCAGATCCCCTTGATCAAATCATTATAATGACAGTAACTAAGGCTTGATTTCCACGACGTAAATTTCGAATCGCAAAATGTATATTGTACTTTAATTGTCTCTAATAACTTGACAAGTTTTAATAAACTGTAGGATTAAGTATAAAGTGCTTCTAAAAGCCTCTGTACTACGACCTTTGCAAATCATCCCTATTATAATGACATTTTAATAGTCTGTGTTTAATTATCAGTGATTAATTGGATAAGGAGGATGAAATTAGTTGAATATGTAACTGTAACTTTTAGGTAAATCTGTTGAAATGTCACAACATCATAGATACCATTGAAACCTGTTATTAAAGTCAATTCCCACCTCTATTTCACGCACATTCTCAAAGCGTTTGCGTCGGCATCTCGACGCTATAAGTGTCAAAGCCCACAAAAATTCAGTCGATTACTCCCAATGAACTAAAGGTATGTTTTGCTTGTAATCAAATTAAAAAAGAATAAGACGGAAAACACGATGGACTATCGATCCACTTCTCCACAATCTTCAGATCCTTTTTCTGAAGAAATGGAAACGGAATCCGTGAAGGAAAAGGCAATTTTAAGTAGGCCAAAATTTAATAGCACAAATTTTAAATCGGGATATATGCCCGTGGAAAATATAAAACCAGGAATGACTGGAAGAAAAACATTCGCTTTCTGGACTTTGCTGGTATTATTGTTTATTTTGGTTATTGGGAATCTTATTCTTACTATTACGATTATTGGAGTGCTGAAATTGGGACAAGGTGAGTATATTTTTCTTGTAAAAAATTTGGAAAATAAAGTAACATTCAATATATATTTAATTGGAATATTTGGTCATTTCTATCCACTGCATTTGATTATTATTTTTAAAACTGTGTAGAGTTAAAATTACTTTTCTTGCAAATATTTATAAATCTCATATCATTACCTTCCAAATCACTTAAAGTAGCAACAATATACATATATACAGGGTGTATTTCATTCTTTTGGACATTATGTCACAGCTTCTGCTACCAATTTCTTCTTTTTTTATAGGCATGCAAAGCATTGAACTGGTTCCAGAATCCCAAGGGATCAAATTCTATGGTGAAACTAATCTGGATCACATCTACAAGCGAGATGGCAAAGTGGAGAGCTTTGAAGACGACCCAATGGAAATAACCTCATTTAACAGTCCCATTATTTTAAATTTAGTTAAAAACGGAAGAGGTGCTTTGAAAGCTAAAATAGACCCGAACGAAACTTATTTTAGAGGATTAAATTCTTTCGAAATTAACGATACTGAGGGAAAATCAATTTTCACTATTAACGACCCCGCTTACGAAAATCTCAAGAACGCTACTAATTTGAGATCGAAACTTGTAAATACCAACAAAATAAGAAGCCCCATAGATGAAAATTTGGTTATAGATACCGAAACCGTTAATATTCGCGGTTCTGAAGGTACAAACATTCATAGTCAAGAATTAACTTGGTCAGCAGATGAGGATATACATTTAACAAGTTCAAATGGTTCTATAGTTCTTTTGGGAAAAGAAGGGATATTCATAAATTTGGATAAAATTCCTGTAGCAAGACTCAGCAATAATTATATAACTTCTCAATTTAAAATTTGCGTTTGTATGCCGCTAGGAAAACTTTTTAGGATTCCAATAGCGAATCCTAATGATAGAGTTTATTGTGATCATGTCAGTTTGGAACCGCAGCATAATCCTTGCATATGAATATTTTTAGATTGATCTTGGATTATATTCATATAACGAACATAAGTGTAGTTTATCAATGTACAATTTAATATGTATAACAGAAAATGTAGAATGTACATATCACTAGAATTAAAACTAAAAAGATAAAACCATGTTATTTTTAAATTTAAATCTCAATTTCTTGCATGAACATCTACATTACACGCACATACCCATGCAAGAAACTAAGAAATTTATATTTAAATTGAAAAATAACATGGTTTTATCTTCTTGGTTTTAATTTTCTCTTGCATGAATCCACCTTTAGTACTCTGAGATGTAATGCGCTTCATGAAAATAAATTGTTCCTCTTGTAAATCAGACAAAAACACATAGTTTTTAATGATAATATTCACAACACAATAATCAACAGTAACTTAAAAATGGCGTGCCATCAGTCTTTCCCTGGTGTTTCTTACGGCAGTCAGTATGTAGTATGTAACCATCTAAATATTCAATAATTTATTTCATTCCAAAAAACATTTCAAATAGCTTACTAACGACGATGGGGGGGGGGTCATTGTTTCCTAGGTTGTTGTCATTATCAATATTATCATCATCATCATATACTTTTCACTCACTATAATCACTTTGACAATGACAAGCAACTTTTTTGCCTTTCATATTAGAACTTCTTTTGTAAAAAATAATTAGAGCTACATCATTACAACAAATAAAAGGTATACTTGTTAGTATTCCTAAATCTGAACGGTTTTAGAGATAATCACATTTTAGTGATTAACTACATGAGTATTATTCAATGAAATTACGTTCGAAAAATGTAGTTGTGTGTACGATATTTATTATTTTTGAATATTAAAGTACAATACATATTTTTCATGTTAACTGCTACTATACCTTGATACTGTTAATCTTAATACTACGTAATTTCATTGAATAATAATCATGTAGTTAATCACTAAAATGTGATTATCTCTAAAACCGTTAAAATTTGGGGATATACATTTTTTTGTTGTATTTTTTACAAAAGTAGCGCTAATGTGGAAGGCAAAAAAGTTTTGCGTACATTTATGCCGCATACGTGGCGCCCTCTATAAAATACATCGAAATAGGTACAAAATTATGATTTCTCATATCAAAAAACCCCCAACCTCAAATTTTTGTGCATATACGTCAAAAAGCGTAAAAGTTATTGTAAAAAACGAAAATTGCATGTTCAACACCCTGTATCTCTCTTAATATCAACATTTTATCAAGGCTTTTTGGTTTGAATCGCAATATATTTTGAAGTGAAGATTGTACTGTAGGTACTTCTATGTACAATTACTTACGGACCACCCTGTAGAATCTTTATGAATGTTTATAAAAATGTATATCCATGCTTACTGAGACAATAAAAAATATAACTGTGTATTTATAGTTATTTAATTCACAAGTTTCTTAACAATATTCCAAAAGTAACAGAATTGATTATAATTATTTTGAAGCAAATGTAAGGATCCCATCTCTGGCTAGCTTACCTGAACTGCAAGGAAATTTTCCATAACAAATACACCAATTTGTTTAAATGAAGTTTTGTATTGTATCAAAGTTATTTCAAACAAATACATAAATTACAATCGGATTCACAATTAACTTAAATCCTATATTAAAATAATCATTATACTGAATATGATGACACAATTTACGAAAAATAAATTGATTGTAGAACACTTAAATATTTATATTCACTCTTCAAGTAATAACTTACGCCTCTTGGGTTTCCATACTTTCATCTCCATCGGCTTCCATATCCTCATCCTCGTCACCATCTTTCTTTTCTGGGGGATTTTCATAAGCTTTATCCAAGGGAGAAACTACAATTCCATCCCAAACAGTTAATTCTTGTGCAATATTTGCATTACCTTCCAAACCGAGGATATGTTTATAACCACCATGTGCCAAGACCCTAACTACAGATTGGGCTGTTAAACAGCATATATCTTGTTGTTCTAATGACATTGCTGTATGAATTCGAAGACTAACACCTTCACATGGGTCAGTAATACCCGCTGAACCTGGTAGGAAAAGACCGGCGGCAAGTAGCTGGAAGACTCTTCGGAAAGCGACATTAAGAGGTAATGCTTGCCTACTCGGGTTGTGCATTATTGCAAAATGAGCTAGGAGATCCAACATCCAAGGTGTCAAAGGTTCAAAACCTTCATTACGATTCCTCACATCCCTCAATAAACGAATAAGAACTTTAATTGACGAATGATGAGCATTTTCTTCAAACCATCTACTATGACGAATTGCTGCTAGATGACTCAACATGATTTTCTGGTCTAGATGAATTTCAGGATCTAATTTTCTTATATTATGATGTACAGTGGTAACCATAACCCTGACACATGCAAATGCATTGCTGATTTCAATTCCTCTTTCATTTGTATTGTGCTGTAGCTGTTCTCCCTTTTGAACAATTTCATTTTTCATGAGATTTCGAAGATCATCACGTACTTTGTTACCCAGTGCTTCAACTGCTTCTCTAGTTGGAAGTGTTTTGAGAATCACAACTATATCTGCAATGTTATGTCCTGCAAGCATAGTTCCTTTCTTAAATGAACCCACTTGTCGAACTTCATCAAGTTGCTAAAAGTAAATGAAAAAGGAAATAATATAGAAACAGTATAGTATAGAAGTTACTAAAACAGTGATTTACCATGTTAAAATACAAACTTACACAAGCATCAAAGTTTCCAGGTGCCACCACTAAATTATCCAAAACAGTCTGAATTTTGGTAACGAGATTTAGTATAGCTGTTTGTTCTTGTGGTGTAGGAGATAAATCTGCGTTTCTTTTCAAAAGGGCTTGGGTAAAAGCTGAGTCGTCGGGAGCTGCTTTTGTACGAGGAAAAGATGATTCACAAAGCGCCAGATCAAAGGGATGTCTGGGTAAAAACATCTTTACTTTGAATGGAGGACGTCCACCAACGCTTCGATTCATGCCGCCTCGACCACGCATTCCACCTCTAGCCATTTCAATACTACGGAAAAAACATTATAAAATTATTACCCGGTAGGCACTTCATATATATTGATATAATATTTGTGGAAAAATAACTTACTTCGAATGTAAATAAATAAATTTTCCGGTTCCCTTCACTTATCTCCAATCCACAATCGATTGAACAAATTACAAAATGAATGCAAATGAATACATTTGACGTTTGACGGTCTGACAGAAATGTGATTTGTAGTTATGCAGCCAGCTTTTGCAAAATATTCTCTTCAGTTGATCAAATAACCGATTTAAAGACTGTATTGATTATGATATTGTTTAAATCAATTGATTGTACGTTTTCTCAAATAAAGCTTATCGTCGAGAAAAAGTAAAATTTTATAAACAAGAAGATATGTTGGGTAGATACACTTAAAAACAGTAGTAATTTTATAGCTAGCTTCAACTAGTGATGCAGAGAGGGCAATAGCAGCTTCAAAAGAGAATTTCTTTAAATTAGAAAATAATAAATAAATAAATGATAAATATATGAAAATTCCTTTTATAAGTGTAATAACTCGTAACAAGATTTATTGTTTGACTCACAGATAACGGGTTCAGTTCTAGAGGATAGAAAAAAGGATAAATTAAAATTTCGATTTTAATATTTCTTGACAGACTACCCAACAGTTGTGGAGATGAAATTAGTTATAATAAAACATGAAGATCAATATAATAATTTCGACATTTTTGACGTAATTTTTTCGTTCTAATTTTTCAAAATAAACTGTACCTATATCTATACAATATAGATCTCTCTACACAGCATATGTAATTATTGATCAAAAATGAGTGGAAGAAAATGACAAAAGCTCATTATTTCGACGTTCCATCTCCTTTATTGACGCGTAGACTAACCTGGCAGCATAGGATATTAGTTTAGTCATCTGTCATTATTAAAAAGACTATCATAAATTTTCACCATTTTCTCATCTCATCTTGTCTGCTGAAACGTAACCACCTACATAAATTAAAATTTATTTGAAGGGATGAAGTTAATAAAGATGCCTTTTTCAATCGAAACACTAATATATACCCAGAACGTATTTTACATAAAACTCAACTCAGAAGGTTGATCTTTTCAGAGGCGTCCACTATTTGTGAATTCAAATTATATCCCTTAACATACACAGCAATTTTTTAAGAAGTTCCTGAAAGAAATTTCACGAGTGTTTTTTGAAAATAAAAGTTTTGGGAATGGTAGATATACAACATATATATTGCAAAATTGGATTGATCTGGGAGATACTTAATGGCTGATTTACATCTTGCAAGTTACTCATAAGTGACAATATACAACAACAAAATTCTTCATGGTAAAAACTTCATTTAATTTGAAGCAGCCATTTTAAAAGAACCCCAGTTTTCTATTATCTAGATCTTTTGGTCCCTCCGATACCCCCGCCAGTGTTTGACCCATTCCCTCTGCACCGTCGACTCCTTGTCGTTCTCTGACTGCCTGGCTTGCATATTAAGTAAATCTGAGCCTTGTACTTCGCTCTTCCAGCTTTTGTCTACCTTCCCAAATCTGCGGATTTACGTACTTTTAGAAAAACGTGCAAAGTCGACGCCACGCCACGAGCAATGTAAACAGAGCGAAATATATTTTAGGCATAAGTTTTTCTACAAAGCAGTGTAGGTATGTTCTTTGAAGTTACGCCAGGCTATGTGACGGTTTTATTTTACGGATTAATTTGGGAAATTTTTGGTGCAAACATCAAAAAGAATTTCTTACTACATGAATAGTGAAAGAAACTAGAATAGTAGAATTATTAGCATTGTTCCTGATTATAATATGCCACGCCAACCACGTGTGCAATGGGTTCACAGAACATGGGCGGCGGCCGCCACTTGATAATACAATTATTGCAACAAAAAAATAAATAAATTTAGGTCAATAAATAGCGGTTATAACCAAAATTTACAATAGAATTCAATGAGACCTCTGGCGGAAAAAATTGTAACTGTCGCAACGAGTAAAATAATTCGTTTTGCATTGTTTTTGTATATATATGCAAGTCAACGTAATTACCGTAAATTCGTAGTTTATTTGTTTAATTTTCTGGCAGTGACAAGTTTAAAACTGTGTTTTTCTATTTAACTCAACTGTAATCATTCCTGAGGTAATATTCTTATATAATCAGAGATATTATGGAGGAGGTTATGTTATTCTATTTTTTGTTTTCATTGCAGATCAAAGAGAAAATAAGTGGGTATTAAAGATTTAAAATATTACTCAATACAAACGTACCTTCCCTGCAACTTATATACAGTGTGTAAAAGCCAAATGGAATAAATTCATTATTTCGGTTACTGTACATATTTATAAAAAGTCCCGAAACACGTCAAATTTAAATTATAACTTGACATTCTTTAACGT